>JAQBSW010005138.1:0-37500 GCA_029291075.1 Eudiplozoon nipponicum | reverse complement strand
TGTGGAAAATTTCAGACGTAAGTGGAATTCTTTGGATGTTTCTGAAGTGTCAGTATGAGAAGATTCGTCTTAGTTGTTACGCGCTCGTCGTTATTTCTGTCGTGATTAAAGATTTTCATTGCTAGAATATAACTTAATAGCTAATTTATGTATCAGCTGTTCATCCTCCTATTGATCGATAGTTTAAAATTTGCATTTATTATTTTAATCGCCAAACCAATGTTTACGCCCAAATTTGTCAAATTGTGGCAACATACGCTATTCGGCATAGCTTTCTGATTTGTTAATAGCTACAGAGCCGTGTGTTTGGCTGACACTCTTGAGAAAACCTTCTATAAATTAGTCATTTTATAATGGATCGGAGTTCTGTCTTTAACTCTTTGTTGGATTAATCATTTGGATCTCTATTAAAATAACCATATTGTTACTGGATCCTCGAAGATAAAACTGAAGAAACATGCCAAAACCACTGGGATAGATTTTTAATTCATAAATGCACACTCGTAAAAGTATTGAATATATGTAACACAATCTGATATTTAAAAGACAGTAATAGGCAGCTTACTGTAAATCCGTGTTCCGAAATTGGATGTAAAATTTTGCAAGCTTTGCCGTACAAATCACGTTCTGCTTGTTTTAGTTGTAGAACATACGTTTTAAACATGTGATCAATTCTAAAACATTTTCAATTTGTGGTTGAGTTGTCGTATTGCTTTGCCTTGGCCCGCATACTAGTTACAAGTGCATATATCTCAGTGTGTGTTTGTGCGACTGAATTGCCAGAATATATAAATCACTTCAATAAAATAGAATACTTGGTAGACTTAGCACCCAATAATGTGTTTCATAATCTACTTTGAACACAGATAAATTGTTCGATTGTTTAACGCCCTCAGGCGACTTTTTACCCAAGATTAGTTGTGCAACGAAAAACCACATCTATTCTATTCTGTCAATTTATAAAGGTATTGCATATGTGTAAAACCGACTTCTTGGCGAATATATATATATATATATATATATATATATATATATATATATATATATATATATATATATAACCGGGCATACAAGAGTTGGGGGAAAAATCTTTCCAAAAGGCCAAATAAAATGGTTTATATCAATTTTAATTTTAAAGTCAACAGATTAAAAAAGCGACAGCCTATTGTAGGTTTTCGCATTCATTTCAAAAAAAGGCTCAACTGGTACGTCACATAACACCAATCAATTCAACTTCTTCATTTTCTGTAGTAATTCTGTTAAATGCTTTTATTTGAAACGAACGTATTACCCAACCGATAACCTTTAAAATTATGCTTAACTTTGCCAAACTCCAGAAAGGTAAAGAAGACACCTCATTAGCTAGTCTAAATTTCGTCAATGCTAGAATCTAATGATTCATGAAGGAACTACTTTCAAAAGGCTGCTTCCTTTTATTTTGAATATGGCGCCTTATCTCTCCCTCTCTTCATCAAATATTACGTTTCTCATTCAAATAGGTTCGAGAAGTTCAATAATGTTATTAAAAAATTAAATATACACAATGCGTGTGTGTGCTCTTTTTTAAAAAAAATACCAGGTTGCCTCGAAGTGTTAAGTCAGAATAGGAGTTAATCCAATTTCAGGTCAAAAACACAATTTTGTCAACTAAAGCACTAGCACAAACAGGCGAGATGACCCACACTGAGCAATAGTCCGGTTAATAAGCAGCGTCTTGATCAACAAACTGTTTATGGATGCACAAGTACCTGTTGTAATGAAATGAATCAGCATAGATCAAAAGTAAATGAACAGCAGGAAAATGATGTCTGGCTAAAGTGTGTGGAAAAGGGTCAACATAGCATCGGAACAGACATACCGCGTTCCAACATTTGATAATTTTTGTTGCTCCTTCATCGACTTGCACCGCATTGTTGGGGCCAACTCGCCCTCATTTATTGTCAGACTCAGCGGGATATCTGCCGTTATTTAGAGGTGTTAGGCGAAAGCGCCTAGTAAGCGATGGTTCTGTGTACAGAAGACAGATAGAAGCAGAAACAGGTCTAGCACAACTTCGAGAGTGAAAAAATAATAAATATAAATGCGTCTTTGTTGATAATGTAGATGGTATAAACAGCATAGTTGATAATATATAACAATTTGAAACATGTTAGCATACTCTGAAATCCATCGTGTTCGTAACATGTACCTATTCGGCAACCATAGTATTGGTATCATGTAGTAACACAGCAACCATATTATTGGTATTCTTCACAGGCTCGGTACATATGTTGTACATAGTGAGTTTGTGTTGAAGTTGCATTGTCGAAAACTTTATATGAAGTTAACTCCACTACCGCAGGTCTACACATTCGTATTGAATATTGTATCGGCCAATTTTACCACATTTCTTCACAAAATATTAACTTTGTATAGAGTGTAGCTCCAGCTCCTACTGATGGTTCGACAATAAGCACGAAACGAATGTGCACATGAGACTATACCTTCCGTTCATGCCGAATTTGTCTTATCCTTCTGGTCATATTTAAACTTATTTTTTACTAGATGCGCAACGCATAATACATAGTTACAATAGCTGACTTTGGCAGGATTAATAATTGTATTAAGGATAAAAATGTTGCTTATAATAGTTGGATTGAGAAGAGCAAGTTTGTTTCTGTTGTTATTGAGATTGGAATCATTGTTATAGCTAGTGGTCAAGATTCCACTTATTATGAATATGTTTTGCAAGAAGCAGAACCAACGGAAAACTGTGAGTTTGGTCTAAAAGATAAAAGAGAATTTTGGACTATGGCGAATAGCAGAAACACGGTTTAAATGGACTTTAAACAATTTAGAATACGAGCGGCTAAATAAGCCATTAACAAGAGCTCAACGTGAACTGAATATGACAATCAGCTGGATGAAGTCAATTGCCAAGAGAAGCTTAAAAATACGAATAATAAAATAGCTATGGGAAGGAGCAGGTGCAATTCAGACAAAGAGAAAAGAATGAAATGCGCTCACTTAAATGATAGGCAATCATGCCAGGGAAAAGAAACTAATAAACTCGTGGATTGTATGTTACGAATTTCAGGTGAACTTAATCGTTCAATTTTGTAGAAAAGGAGAAATATTCAAATAAATATGAGATATGCTATACTAGAGCTAATAGTATTATTAATCATATAACAAGTAACAACGTTAATTGTCCTGCTCACTTTTTTAATATTATTGATGATAATAATAAATAATCATGTTAGTAATAGTCATAATGGTATTTGCAGTACTAGTATTAGTAGTAGTAATAGTAGTAGCAGTACTAGTAGTTATAATAATAATACTAATAATATTAATACACATTAATAATAATAATAATAATATTAATAATAATAATATTATTATTATTATTATTATTGATAGTATTAATAATATGATTATTATTATTATTCCTATTATTACTATTATTAGTAATATTAATATTAGTAATAGTAATATTAGCAGTGGTATTAGTAATAATAACAATAATGAATAATTATCAAAATAATAATATTATTATTAATCGTTATCAAAGTATTTTTATTGCTAATTTTCAAATTTGTGCGAATAATTTAGTATGTTCAGCAAAGCACAATGCGTAGAAAGATCAAGGAAGAAGAGTAAGACGAGATTTTATGTTTTCTAGGAACGTGAGAAAACAGAAAATCGTGCTAAGTTTTGGTTCGATTATGTCATATATATTTTATCAAGTTGATGTTGTTATAACACTGATAACTCTATTTCTAATAGCTAATTTAATAAATCTGCAATATATACCACAACTAAACTATTATTTAGCCAAAAAAAGAATTCAAATTACGATGGCGACAATTATGGCAATATTATTAGTGATGATGACAGTCCTGCCTGTCCGACTGAATAGCACGTGAATGAATTATATTTTAGTAGAATGGAAGACACAGAAGTCGAGGTGAACTACGCTATTTCAGTATTGGCTAACAAATACATTGACATACTGGTCAATCTTAAAAGGCAAACAGGTGAAAAATTGTTGAAATGTGAGAAGTTTTGCCAACTCGCAACTGTTACAGACAATTGCCTCAACAGGTAAGCATTGTATTATTCAATTAAATCAACGTCATTAGTATCATCCCCCAGGATGAATGCAGCAAAGTTTCCCATACCCTTTGACAATGAAGTAACGCTATCTAATGATTACGTTAATAGTGCACAAAACCACAACTTTAGTCGGAATACACACGAATGAGATGTTGGCATTCAACTATTGGACATAGACCTACCTGTGTATTTTGATTTAAATGGTGAAGATCTAATATAAAGTGAACAAGTATTGGTTAAAACCACGGACGTCTGAGGCGTGCTATTAAATGGAAATGAAAATTCTGACTTGCAATTTTCCGATCACCATGAAACTATCGCGTTTAGCCATCAAAGAGAAAATCCTTTCTTTGTTGAATACACTCTATAAATGAGGACATGAAACCAGAAAATTTTCGATATCAGTGTGGAATGTGTCAAAACTAAACTGGATTACACCCTTAATTCCGAAGCAACTACCGAGAATATTTTTACTTTATTGCAATCTGATCAAAGTGAATGTTCGCTCTTTCTGAAACAACCTTATGAAAATGCATCTCACGAAATCCTTTTTTAGCTACCAATTACTTAGAGTACAATCTTTCAACAGCCCACTTAAATTCGTTTAAACGAAACAGATAGGTAATTCAGAAAACAAGCATTGTTAATTCCTGTCTGCCTAAAACCAGTCAGTGAAATGTTTCAAACTACCAGTGATGAAAATATTCAAGGGCATAATCTTCATCTTGATCATCATCATAATCATAAAAACCGGGAACAGCAGCTGAAAAAATCTCTTAGTTATGCCGTTCTCAACTTCTTTAATGAGTCTCAACAAAAGTTGTCATCACACCAAACTTCTGACAATACAATAGTTAATACCGCTTTTTAAAATAATATTTAAAGATAATGACCAGTTTTAAATTCAAGCTCTAGACAAATCATTTTTTACTGATATTTCCTCGGAAGCTATAATATGCAGTAAATTTCCTGAACTTTCACCAAAGAACATAAGGAATAAAGATGGCAGCCTTATAATTGCTGTCAGTGATAACTGTCTAACAATTAATAGTAAAAATTATTCAAGATTAATATCTTCCTATACAAATTTAAACTGTTTTCTAATAATGAAATTTTGGAAAGCGAAATTCAACCAGCACATAAATAAACATATTCATTAGCCCAAAAATTATTATAAATTGAAAATCTCAATGCCTAGACGACACCAATTTGTTTTTTTATTTGCTAAGTATCCATGTCAACACCAGTGACTGTTAGAAATCTTACCAATACCATTGATAAATGTGCTTCTTGTTTATGTGGAAATACAACAGTTACTTCATCCACGTTTGGGCCAGTTCAAACCATGGCGCAAGATCGCAACCTAGAGAATCTCGATACCAATTATTTTCAGCAAAATCATCTATATTTTCATAATTTGTATTCGTATTCCTATCCATATCTGCCAGCCAAACATATTAGTCAGCCACTACATCATAGGCTCGAAATATTCGATCGTGAAGAATCGATCAGCGAGGGTGAGCAGCAGAATATCATCTCGAGGAATAAACACGAACAGAAAGACATCAGTCTAGACAAAATGCAACGGAGCATAAATAAAAATTATACTGGACACCATTTTAAGTTGGAAAATTTCTGTGATCAACGCCAAACTAATTGTGCTTCACCGATACATGCTATTAATCGTGAAGGATATCTGGCTGTTAACAAATTTGAAAACAAGAACCATGATTATATTCATTACTTTGATGAAAATTCAGCCAAAGAGCGCCCTTCACCGCAATCAAATTCAAACATATGTGATGCAGTAAAGAACACAGGCGTTTTAGTCTACAATACACCTATGAGTACTCCAAAGGCGACTACACCTAACACGTGCACTGTTGCAGCATGTGGTAACTTGCAAATTGATCAAGGTCAAAAGGAAGGCAAAACTTGTACCAACCTTCACACCGAAGACATACCATTAAACTCTACCAAAATCTGTAGCACGGAAACTGAATGCGTTGACCTAAATTTGGTTGGACAGAAAAGGGAAGTGTGTGCTATTCGACAGCAAACTGATCTGTTTGAATTTGGTAGAAATATTTCAGATGACCTAAAAATTAAACCCTATAAATTAGAGAATAAAACGTCCACTCAATGTGATGAGAAATATGCAGTAGTTAATGCTAAAGCTAGCAACAGCTTGCCAAAAAGTCTTCTGTTGGGCTTCACAGATGTCCATGCAGATCAAATCGCCAATACATGTCAAATCTACTCCACTGAGTTCGATGGATATACATCACCTCAACTTATGACGAAATGTGCCTTTTCAAGATCAAACAGATTGGACAGCCGATTGCATATAATGCCTAATGATCATCACTCGTATATCGAAGTCAATCGTGATTGCAATAAGCTTGGATCAGTTGAAAATTTTTATTCTCTACTGGAAGTCGAACCAACCAGCCATAAAATAAACATGAGCGAAGATAACATTTCAGTGAGTTGGATGAGAAGACATTCTGATGCCGAATTGTCATTGATGCAACAAAATCCGCATGGGCAGTTAGAACAGGAAGAAACGAATGACGATATAGAAAAGGAAATAAACCTACAGCTACAGGCACAAAATCTCATTTTAAAACCTGAATACAGAGCAAACTTCATGTATAGTAAGTATTTATATTCGTAATCTGAGCAAAGAATAATAAATAAAGCTGTATGTTAAGAACGATAACTTTCATTCACTACGCTGATTCTTTGAATAAAATTACTTTAAAACGGATCATTTGTATGTTTTAGCTGTCAAAATCATACGTCTTCATCTACCTTTCGTACGTAATATAATTATTTTTATTAATGTCGTTATCTTGATATAAACATCTGACCTATCAAGTACATACATTTTTTAGTTTAAACCAAGAATTGTATAATGTGGAAACGGCAACTCATCCAGTAGATCGGTTTTGTCCTTATTGAGAACTCATCACCTCGGCATGTCTGCTTTGGAATCGTGTGCTCTAACCACTGAGCCACCCTGCCGCAGGCTATACACAATTATCAGTTATATACTAACTAGTATTTTTTGGTTAGCCTTTTATTTAGTTCCAGCTAACCATCTCCAATCTGTCATAATAGAACAAACAACAAACTATACTTAGAGGTGGTACTGAATTGAACATGTATATAATTGAATGATCATTAAGTGCGCGGACGGTGATAACAATTATCTAAATGAAGGTTGCGAGCTTGACATGAATACAAATTTCATAATATATACATTTGTTCGAATAAATTAAGCTTTGTATAGTGTAGAAAAGGCAATTCATCCAGCAGACCGGTTTCGTCTTATTGGGAACTCAGTATGCAAAATATGTTTGGGAAAGTTTTAAGTAAAACGAATTCCATGTTAGTTATTTTATTATCACATGCTAAGCTTAGAAATGCCTCATAAAAAAGAGAATTTATACCAAGATGATGTCATTATTTAAACTTCTTGTGAATGATAATTTTGGTAGCAATTTATGTCAGACTGCATTTCGTTGTGCCCGTGTGATCCTGCAGAATAGCCGAATATCATAAGTGCGTGAATCTAACATTGCTTGTCGGAGAAAATCCGACTACTATGAAACAGAATACGTGTTTATCTATTAACTTCATTGTAAGTTTTGGCAAATTTAAAAAATAAACATCTGGATCAAAGATGAGTACTTATTATTAATATATAACAGTTTATATTTAAATCAATTTTACAGATTTAAAATAAACATCAATTCTATATATATATATATATATATATATATATATATATATATATATATAATGTTGCACAACATTTTATTAAAAATATACATTAATATGCTGTCAACAGCCGACTCATGTGAGAATGGTATTTAATACGACTAGATTATATATATATATATATATATATATATATATATATATATATATATATATATATATATATACATATGTGTGTGCTTGTGTTTAAGTATTTTGCATCACAGCCAATGCTTTTTTATTGCTGCTAAATACTGTTTGTTGTGGGAGAACTTTATGCTGTATGTATTAGGTGCTGTCCAGGTCAATTAAATAGTTAGACAGAAGGATAATGAAGGCAAAGTATGAATTGAGTATATCCATGTGCACATTTGTTTCAGAAGTGCTGAGACTCATCAGTAAGAGCCGATATTACGCCCTTTAACCACTATATATTTGGTCTAAAAATGTGGAAGAATGTGTACCGTCCTATTATTCCACATTCTTCGACCAAATATATAGTGGTTAAAGGGCTTAATACCGGCTCGCCAGTAAGCACGAAACGAATTTGCATGATTTTTTATTTTCCGTTCATGCTGCCTTTGGTTTATCCTTCTGGTCACAACTGAACTAATTTTTTCATTGTTGTCTTACAAAAAGTTCAAAATCCAACTTTGCCTGTAATTAGAAACAGCTTCACTAAATATTGTTGTCTATTCATGTATAAAGAACGAGGGTATATATTGGGCACAAAAATTCATTTATTTGATGAAATTAACATCCGATGTGATCAATTTTACAACTTTTTACATAATGAAGAGGAATATGGCTAATGTGCCGTACAGTTTATGACGAATTGGCTGACAACCACGACATAGGTAACGGAAGTCAGTCAGCCAGGAACAAATATCCTTTCTCAGCTTCATGAATACTGACAAATAAACTAGTATGTATCTAATTAAACGAACATTGGTCGTGCGGGCAGTGATAACAATTAATATAATCAAGTTTGCGATCTTGATATAAACAACTGACCCATTTAGTACATATATTTTGCCAGTACAAATGGGTGCCATACGTGCTCCGCCTAAAAGAAAAAATACTAACCGAGTTACATTAGTTAGTATATAACTGAAAATTGTGTGTAATGTGCGGCAGCTTGACTCAGTTGTTAGAGCACCAGATTTCGAAGCAGACGTCCAAATGTTCGAGCCCTGTCCGCGGCAGATTCTGGCCTGTATGTGATGATTTCCAAATAAGGACGAAACCGGTCTACTGAATGAATTGCCTTTCTACACTATAAAATTCTTAGTTTATACTGACAAATGTATGTACTTAATGGGTCAGATGTGTATATCAAGTTGGAAACCTTGATTATATTAAATAAATTAGCATGAGGTATCATTAAAACAGTCAATTTTACGATGTTTCACAAAAATGTTCCAACAATGTCGATGGTGTATAGAATACACAACTGATGTTAGCTACAGCATTATTTCGGGTCGTATTGTATTTCCTTCAAACGATCTCATCTGTTGTCAATTCACATAGTTGTTGTCTATATACCAGACCATAAAAATATACCACTCCATGGAATATTCCTTTCTCATCATTCCTTCAATTAACTCTGGTGGTGAACGTGGATGCTCAAAATGTGCCAATATGTTTTACAGACAGTAGTTATGCTATGTCGTGCAACTGGTTAGCTATAATTGGATTAAGATTTATTAGAAGCTCTCAATTTTGTTCGTAAGAAATTTTATCCCCGCCCGCTCAATTAAGGATTGTTCAATTGTGAAACTTATGTACGTGCGGAAAAATCTGCGAATATGTCATGTTCGCGCCTCCACAAAAAATGTGCAACCTTAATTTCCATTCAAGTACAGCTTATACGTGACTAGCAAACGTTAGCTCCACATATCTAATTTGTTTTCCTAACATATGTATTTCTGTTTTATTCCATCTAGTCAGTTTGCCGTTGTACTCTGTTGATGAAAATTATCAGTGGAAACACTTCAATGCGTGTAACTAATGGTAGGTTTGCTATGTTGCAACGGGATAAGTGTTTATATCAAGCTTGCAAACTTACTTTCTAGAATGCACTCCTACGCTTTAAATTTAATTCATACGCCCGAAACACCAGCGTTCTCATTTAATTCCTTAATCTCATTTCGAATTTGCTTACTTTTATTTGTAACAATTTCAATTATGAATTCTTAATTATTTCACTCTAATATGATAGTCTGCGAATACTAGTGAATCTGTAATATATTATAATCAGCTTCTCATATATGGAGCTGTAATATTTTTATATAGCGATTGCACTGAGTAAACTAACGCCAAACTGATTTTTCAAGAGATAGAAAACAACAAGCACCATCGAAAGTCTTTTTCACAAAATTATTTAGCCTTCGTCGTAAAAGTTTATCCAAATCGTAGTTGCCGAGCGTAGAATAGAGCTCAGAACAAATGGAAATAAATAACTTACTTCGGCACACATTCTTACACGAAATGTTTTATGAAGCAACTTAAATAATTTGTAAATTCTTATACCATACAATATCAAAATTGAAAGTAGACCATTTAGATCAATTGAAGTATAACATCTATGCCCTCATGATTGTTACTCGTTACAGAAAGTTTTTAAGCTTATAAAAATGTAAATAATCCGATCCTATTATCCAACATTCTTCACCCAAATATATAGTGGTTAAAGGGCGTAATACCGGCTCCTACTGATGAGTTGCCAGTAAGCACGAAACGAGTGTGCATGAGATTATACTTTCCGTTCATGCTGCCTTTGGTTTATCCTTCTGGTCACAAGTGAACTAATTTGTTACTAGGTTCGCAAAACCTAATACATAATTGCAAAATCCGATCCCTTGTTTTTTTCGATAAAATCATTTAAGCTATTTGCAAGCTATTTATATCTGGGCTATATTTTTTTTAAATAAATTCAATTTCATGATTTATTTTACAATAATATATAATTGAAATTATTTCTCTACTTTCGTAATCAAGAGATCACATCGCAATGAATAGTTCTTACATGTTAACAAGCTAAACTTTATCAATAAACTCTATCAGTCTTCAACAGTTGGCTGTCAGTTTGCTGTGTAGCCTTATTCCTATTCTATTCGAAGCTACAGTGGACTGTCGCCTCACTTATTTTGTTTTCCTACAAATGTCCTACGAATGATCAACTAGACAATAAGTTGAAGGATTATGGATTATGTGGGCTGTGATGAAAATGAGTTACATCAAAACTGCGATCTTAATATAAAAACAAATAGCGTTATATATAAGGTTACCAGTATAAACTAAGCACTGTACAATGTAACTCCCACCGGTCTACTGCATGGACTACCTTATCTACATTATACCGCTCTATCAATATTTGTTTAAATATGTAAATCCTCCATTCAAAATCACTTCCCCACGTGGCGTGTCGCCTGTTCTATAAAGGCAGATTGTGCGAGGCTAGTTGGAACTTTTGGTCTAAGATGTCAAATAGGCTTTACCTGAAGGGACGAAATACCAAAAATTAACTAAACATTGTGTGTGGCTGGCCAGTCAATGACGGTTTAATTGATTACTTTTAGAAATGTGGTGAAGCTGTCAATAATTCATGTTCTTGACTGAAAAGAAATTAAGGCGTAAAAAATCCATTCCGCTTCGGTGTATGCGAGAAAACTACGAGGTTAGATCCACATTTCTAATTTAGCATTCATTTTTTTTATATTTATGTTTTATCATCGTTAGTCAGTTTATCGTCGTTTTCTGATGGTGACTATGAAAAGTTTAAATGCCTCAGTACGCGTGACTGTTTAAAGATAGGATTTATCATTATCTGCTGTCAATAAACTTTATTTGCGTAATTTTTAACACCACTTGCACAATCAATAACTTGTTATTCATCACTTATATAAGTGTATAAAATGCTAACCCACATTGATGATCTTAAAATCAAACACAATTTTTACGATAATTCTGGAAGTGTGAATCACATTTCTGTTAATCCATATCCTTTATAGACAGTGTGGTGTTATCCTCGTTAGCTAATCTGTCGTCGTGTTCTGATGATGAATATGGAAGGCTGATGTGCTTCAGTTCGTGTGACTGGTCAACAAATGGGACATCATTAATTATCAAATCCTTAATCTTAATCAAAATAAATTTTATCGCCGTACGTACAGTCAATGAAAGCTTAGTTTAATAACGTTTAGAAGTGTGGATAAATAGATAATGTACAGCCAACATTCTTTTTCATAAAATATATATGAGACTACTATGGCTGAGATAAGCGTTGTTGGTCATAGGTGACTTTTATACACATTGCGGTTTACACTCTTGTTATTGAGTTTATGTGCTTCAAGAATTGCAACTAGGTTCTTAATGGAAATTAGTATTCAGGAAATCTTCCTTAGTAATCAAAATATTTAGAGCAGTATTAAAAGTACAGTGTTTATATTGAAAATCAAATTAATAGTGTTTTTGTGCTTTATCGATTGGATAATAATAATAATAATAATAATAATAATAATAATAAGAATAATAATAATAATAAAATTTCAAACTTAAGACGGCATTCAAAAAACGTCCTTAAAGCATAAGCCTTATATTTTCTGCAACAATTTGGTATTATAGGACCACGGAAATTGGATAACCAATTTAATTTAACCCGACGTTGGTTACATTCACTGGTACGATCTATTCGTTTCTATTCATTATCTGATAACGAAGAAAATCTGCCTCGTAAGGATTAGATTGCTAGATGTTTTGAAATTGCATGAGGTGTTGAATTGCGGCTCGTATCCCCGTTAGAGTCCTATACGCTGCCCTTAACAGGAATGGGGACTAAAAATTCTATACAGTTGCTATTGTTACTATTTTGAAATTTTCGCCATATTCATGTAAGCTTTTTATAAGGAAATTATTTATTCTTTTATAGTGACAATATTATTCAAGGCAAGTTTTCTATATTATCATAAGTATCAGTCATGGGGTTTACCTCGCAATTCTTATGTTTGAATTACATTCGCGTTTCGACCTTCCTCTATTATCACCTGAGTAAGGAAGAACCCCAATAATTAGTGACTAAGCTATAGTCCTTTAAGTGTTATAAAGCTTTTGCCATATTTATCACCTCTATTTGTCTCAGGTATTATGTTTTTGATTTTCCTAAAATTTTAAGAGCACACATAAACAACTACTGACTGTGATCAACCCAAATTGTTTATTAACAAATATTTACAAATTTATTAGTGTAAGTAAGCGGCAGTGCTGGTGGTCTACTAAACTGTACGGTCGTTGAAAGAACATGACATCGATGTATATATGAAGTCCGCAAACTGGAGATTTATGGAAAGCATTACTATCCTTGATCTAAAACATATATTTATTTCAAAATTATGTACAAAGCAACAATAAATTGTTTTAGCGGAAATTCTAGTAAATCCCACTGCATATCTGACTAGAGCTGGATTAAACAGTTTTCATACTTTCGAAAAGGTTTTTGCATAAAAAGTTCAGTCTAATTATCGTAATTTTTATACCTTAAAATGGCATATAAATATAAGATTTATCGGATTTTTGAAAATGCAACAAATAAGGTAACGGAAAATGCATCAACCACATTTCTGCGACAGACGAACTACCTTTTATTATTCCTAAAATGTATTTTTGTACTTAATTCTGAGTCGTTTTATGTATAAAGGATATAATTTCTAAATTTAAAAATAGATTTATATTTCTCCTAATTGATGGCCTGAGCGTCAATAATTTCTGAAAATGCTGATCATAGAATAAAATAATCCAGTTTTACAACTCTACGATATTCTACCTCGGTACAATTTCATTTATTTATCTCGCTTCAACAGTAAATTACAACAGAGAAAAATAATTTAAAATTACGCCTCAAATAAAATTACAAATATTGTTATCTAAAACAGTGACAATTAAAGAACTAATCCTGACTGCTATTGAAATTCTCGATCATTTCTATCAGCGATTTCAAACTGACCTCATTTTAATATGGATCTGAAAAACTTGCCTTTAAATTTTGCTCATGAGTCATATCCATACTTAAGTCTAAAAATATAGAGCTCATTCTATATATTTTATCTACCAATTTTATTGCTTAACTATTCCTCATCACTCTTTATTTCCGTTTGAATAAATATTTATTATATATTAGACTGTTCAAAAATCTAGTTTAATTGAAAAATGTCGTGAACCGAATCAGATCTAAAGACACTGATCGTGACTTAAAATATCATAAAGGTTAACCAAAGCTTTAGTTTTTTACAGGCTGGTACAAAATCTCTATCTTTCACAATTCTTCTTCGTCAGAAATGAAATGGTGCATGCATCATGATATCGTTGTTATTTAGTATTTTTTGATGGATGTGGCGAAATTTCTAAAATCGTTTTTGAATTCTAATGAAACTGTACAATTTGTTAAAAGTAATATGCAAACAATCCGTAATGACTTGGAGTTATCAATTGCAAATTCTCTGAGTATTTTATTACTAAGGCTCTCTTTTCCTTGATTTAATTATTTTTTATATTCCCTATGCAAAGCGTTAACAGATTGTCACTAATTCTGTTCGTATATCTCTTTCTTTTTATTGGTACCTTTTATTACCTATTTCAAGTACAGCATAAGTCTTATTTCAAAGTAACACTTTCAGTTATTTCCAATAAACGAAACATGTTGCGCGACAGAGAATAGATTAATTACCTGGCCCTTTTTGTACCCAACATGGTGCTTGCATCCACCGTCTTCAATTTTACTCGTGATACGTCGACTTTCTGTTTCGGAAACGTTTTTCAACGGAAAGCAAATCACACAAAAAATTTGACAATCCACTTGATCTAATGGTTGTCAAATTCTTTGTGGGATGTGCTTTCCGTTGAAAAAGGCTTCCGAAACCGGATGTCTAAATATCTGGATGATTCTAAACCTATGGAGGATGTTACTGATAGTGTACGGTATAGAGACAAAGAAGTTCAGGAACAGAAATTACAGAAGGATAGTGAATTTGAGCATTGATAGACAGACCACAGATAAGACTAATTATTGTAGCTAATCGAGTAGTAAAACTTTCTAAAATCCAATTTAATGAGAATCAGCTGGAAATGCTTAATCGTGGTTTGAGGGCAGCTATTCAAATTGAGAAATCGCAAAAATAAGAGAATTTCTGAGGTTGTTAAACCAGTGCAATTGCTCAATGACTGAGATGAAGTTAAGTTTGAATTATATATATAGCCACATTTGATTTAATGATTGCCAAATTGTTTGTGGGGTGTGCTTTTCGTGGGAAATGGCTTCTGAAAGTGGAAGTCTAAATATTCGGAGTAAAATTGAAGACAGTGGATGCAAACACTATTTTTCGGTACGATAAGGACCAGTTAAGCCATCGCAATTGTTTCAAGTACAATCTCTTTTTTGATAATAATGCATTATAAAATACTTAGTTTACATACTTTAGAGAGTTTAGTAGATATTATGGCTCACCTTGTTCTACGTTGCATATGACCACTTCTTTTTATATTTTGCACAATGATCATTTCTGACCAAATTAGAACAAATTTTAAAAAAATATATAATTAGAAAACAGTAATCTATTCAAACAACTACACATTAAAATATAATAGAATCGAAAATACTCACACAATGAATAATTATTATTGTATTATAAAACCACACTATATGGTTGGGAAAAGCTGATGGAAAGAATAAAATTGTTTGATTGGAAGATGTTTTTAGATTGTCCTATAATTTAGTCTCCTGTTTCTGGCTTGGCTTCTTGAATTATAATTTTTCAACGGACCACCACTTCAAGATATGAATTTCTTCAATAACGCGTATCCTTGCCAAATTACTATAATCTTCTTATCGTTAGTTCTTACATATGTTTCCTTCGTTCCATATATTCCCATTTTTCTATTTGGCTTATCTAAATAGGCTAATTAAGTATTGATATTTAAGTTACAAATTCTGTTACAAATTACTTTATGTTACATAAAAGAAGTAAGTCGCATAACAAAGTCTTAAAGTGGAAACTTAAAAGTGTAAAAATATCTTTTTTTTAATGCCATTTCATGTCCATCAGCCGGAATAAAATTTATTGATGAATTTTTTAACGATAATGTTATTATTCTAAATTTACAATCATTATCGCGCACTGAACGGTATTTTAAGATAGTATTGTATTTCTGATCTTTAAATCCATAATATCTTTATTTTTATTATTTAAAAAGTGATTTAAATAAGCACAACTATATAAATAGATACAACTTACTGAAGTAGCGTACGTAATAATAGCTCAAAGCAATCATTGATTGTGCAGATAGCGATTACCATTCTTAAAATCCAGTTTGCAAATTTGGGATAAATACCAACCCCAATGTAACCAACCATTACACAATTGTGAATTCTAACTTCTTTCTAACGTTCTAACTAAATTGTTTTATTTTCTGCTACATCCAAATGAACTGATACAATTACATCGCTAAATGGTTGATAAGTAATCATTGGGTTTTAAGTTGAGGATTAGTCGTATCTGCGCGTTATTTGCTCATTGGGACACCTATCTAATTGTTCACTAGGCGCCGCAAGAGCGGCTATTTGATTATCGAAAAGAGTTAATATCCAATCCTTACAATAAAATTTGTATTGATTTTTAGATTTTGGATATGTTATAGTTTTATTTTTTCAGGAACTTAGTTAGAATGATGACGATAAAGCGTTACTTCAAGAACAACAATCTGCCTACAAATTTACACCTAGGAACAAATTCTTTCATACTTGGTTTCTCTTATACACGAACATCTATTAGGGAGTAAAATACCTATTAGCAATCTTACGTTAATTCTTGGTTGCCGAGGTATTCCAATAATATCAAACGAATGAAAAAACGTTCTCTAAAGGACCAACATTGTAAGGCAGTCTATAAGTATTTCACAATCTTAAGCCTGTGACGAATGCCTTTATTCATTTAATTGTCCTCGTTTGCTAAATACTTGATGCACAGTATCTTGTAGTCAGGTAAACTGCCTATTTTTATATAAAACAATCACAAATGTATCACACAAATTAAAATATATGTATATAGGAAATATTATTAAACAATCATTGATTGCGCGGGTGGTTATAACAAAGCTTTAAATCAATTTTTCGAGATTGGACATAAACAGTAACCTCGGATAAAAAAAATTCGGCAGAAATAAGAAGCGCAATCTCACTTCCGCATGCATTTCTCGCTAAATGCCTGGTCATTATTAGGAGCCCACATTACGCTCCAACCCTTCTTGATAGTTGGTGGAATAAAATTAAATGAACAGCAGTTATAGCAACAGGACGGATGTCTTTCTAAAGAATATTGACCATCTAGGCATTTGTAGTTGGCAAAGACTGCAATAATGTGTAGTTCCTCACAGCCCAATTTGAACTTACTGAATACAGCATCTCTATTAGTTATACATATCGCCATTTTCTATCTTACAATCCTTACTAAAGGGCCAATGGGGACGTATAATGCATTGCCAGCATTCAGGTTCGATGGCTCGCTAACTCTCACCAATCTAGGTTTAACCTAAATAAAGAGAGAAAAGTTTAGATGGAATTCACGTCAAAGATGACCTAATTTGTGAGTAGCTAGTACGCATAGGTGAAGTTAAATCACGGCGATATTACTCTCGCTGGAGAAGCCCTGCTCCTAGTTCTACTAGCAGGGATATGGACAGGCCATAGTGGATTACTGGTAATAATCAACTCAAATTTCTGCCATTACATTTTTACATATTCTATAGAGAATTAATAGGAAAATACTTGAAGATAGTCAACCCACAGTTGAGTTCATTGCCTGAAAAATGCCTTGCTTTTTTGTAAGTGCACAACCCTATTTCGCATGCACACAATTAAAATTTAGCCTTGTTGAAAGACATTCATTACTTGCCAAAGTCATTTCGCTCGGTTATGCGCGAATGTGCTTTTTCATGCACATTACTAAATTAATCATGTATGTGTGCATTTTAACGCATACGGTTAAAATAATGTGATCATGTACTATCTGTGAAATCTCATAGATCAATTAACATCCAGTTCAAAATGAGCGAATGACAAACATTCTCTTAAATTCAGCACATTAGCTGTGTGATTTGAACGCACTTAGTCATAAAGCGAACATGTGTTAATTGTGATTTGATGCTAAGATGTTCGTTCTTGTAAAGTTGTGTTTTTGCGTATTTGAGTTTGTTTCAAATTGTCCTCTTTTTAGGTTAGGAATATGCGCCATTTCTTGTGATGTTCAAAATGTTACTGAATGAAAAGCTTACCGGGAGTTAATACAAAGCAATTGTTTGGAATAATGTTTTTTGATATTCGTCATTTTTATACGACGTTTGGATTTATTCATGCTAAATAAACGAAATCTCAGTCGCGAAAGAATTAGGCTAAAAATTTATTATAAGTCAAGATGTGAAACTTTTCGTACTCTCTGAAGACGAAGGTGAGTAAATTTGAGTAGTTTCTATTATTTTTGTTATCAAAGTTAATTTTTCTTTTGTATTTTATTTGTTAGTATTAAAAAAATCCCTAGTCGCATAAGTTGCGGAAGGTTTCTTGATAGTCTATAGTGTTGAATAGTAAAATATGCCGCCTCTTTAAGATGATCGTTAATCGTGAAGGGATGTTTTGTCATTGAAATATTGGCTTGACTGTTTTCTGCTGAATGATCGAAAAACAGCAAGTTATTTTATTTCAGATTCATGTTGTATTTTTCGCCGATTGAGCCCACTAAATGAATTATCGTTGTCCATTAAGTTCGTACGTCTGATAAATTAATTTAAAGAAAAATCCATCTTATATATAATGGTTTTGCTATTGCGTGGTTACTTGATAAGAGAACTGAAGAAATTATTTGGTGCAAACTTGATGCGTCTCTAGGTTCGCAACACCTAATACATACTTGCATATGTATTAGATCTCCGCACCAAGCAGTATTTAACGTTTCGTTACGAAATTTCCCGTACCATACTCAGGCCTCTAATCACACACACACAGTACAATGCTCACAATAGCAGATTTAAGCAAATGTGGTAACCTCGTTTCCAAACAGTTCTATTTATATTATATATATATATATATATATATATATATATATATACTAAAAATGACAGATCAACCCTTACCTATCTCAAATTCCCGGTATACATAAACTCATCTAGTGTGAAGAATATTGGAGGGAAGAAAGAAAGTATTGAACTTGTGTGTTATAACTGTAATGTCGCAGTCACGGTAATTAAAGGTAAAATTTAAAACTGCAAAACCTGAAAATCGGATCTTGGCGAAACTGATAGTGCAAAGCGACAACCTGCGAACGCAAATCACGGAGATTCAACAATATGAAGCTCGCACTGCACAAACATTCAAAAGTTATCTGATAGAGTATTTCATTTGTATAGAAGCACTTTTATTTATCAAGAATCCAACACATTCTTGTTTAATTAACTGAAGTGATGTAAAATTTTTAATTGCCTTTGTGACATTGGTCATTGTGAGTTTTCTTTACTGTATATGAAAACGTTTAAATGAAATATATTGACTAAAAATACGTACCAATATCATAATTTCATTAATTATAACATTTATAATTTACACACACTAATGCGTTTCCAGCATCCTCAAAAATCATTGCAGCACAAAAATAAGCGGTCTTGATATAAACACCTGACCCATTAATTACTTAAATATGTCAGTATAAACTAAGAATTGTATAGTGTAGAAAAGTCAATTCATCCAGTAGACCGGTTTCGTCCTTATTGGGAACTCATCATGTACTGGCAAGAATTTGCCGCGGACAGGACTCGAACCTAGGCAAATTCTGGACAGTACATGATGAGTTCCCAATAAGAACGAACCCGGTCTACTGGATGAATTGCCTTTTCTACACTATACAATTCTTAGTTTATACTGACATATGCAAGTAATTAATAGACCGCAACCTTGATTATAATAATTGTTATCACCACCCGCGCAACCAATGTTCGTTTAATTATATAAATGTTCATTGCAATACCACTTTCTCAGGAAGTGTGGTGTCTGTTCAGTAATGAGAGATTGGGGATGGTTAGTTGGTACTTTGGGTCTAAATGGATGCCATATGAGCTCCACCTAAAGGAAAAATTGACTAACTAAGTTACATTAGTTAGTATATAACTGAAAATTGTGTGCAGTGTAGTGTGCGGCAGGATGGCTCAGTGGTTAGAGCACCAGGTTCGAGTCCTGTCCGCGGCAAATTCTGGCCAGTACATGATGAGTTCCCAATAAGGACGAAACCGGTCTACTAAATGAATTGCCTTTTCTAAACTATACAATTCTTAGATTATACTGATATATGTAAGTAATTAATGGGTCAGGTGTTTATATCAAGACCGCAACCTTGATTATAATAATTTATAGGGCAAGTGGCTCAAATTTATTTAACTAATGTTTATTGTATTTATCTTAAACATGATATATACTTAATTATGATGCATACATTGGTTTTCTATTTAGAAAGTTAGAATATAAGTGATTAAAAAGAAAACTAAAGTAAAGCTTATGATAACCTCCTATTTGCACACTGATGATTTTAAACGTATACAGTTTTTTTACAAATAATTCACGTACAAGAGGGATTAGAAATGTTTAGAATTATACATGATGGAATTTTTGAGAATATGAGCAACTACAGACTTTTATGGAATAAAATTAGTTAAACTTTAACTAATTGTGTAGTAGATATTTCTAAAACTAAATTTAATTGGAATCAAACGGAATTTTTTAATTATTATTTGAACACGGCTATTTAGATTGAGATATAGTAAATAATGAGACAATTACTGAGGCCGTTAAAATAGCGCAATCACTTTCAGATAAAAATAATGTTACAGTTGAATTAGATATATCTACCATTATGCCAACGCATAAATGTAAGATATATACCTAATTATGAACTCAATTGCCTCTGGAAAGAGTTGATAGCAATCAATGTTATATATAATGGGGGAACGGCGGTTATGATTTATCAATGGCATATAACGATAGGATTCATGAAAAACTGCATAAAACAGACTTATATCATAAAATAAATAAAGACCTAAATGATAAATCAAAATGAAAGTGAAATTATTGATAAATAATCTGAATAAAGAATCATTGATGGCGTGGGTGGTAATATCAACTCTTTAAATCAAGTTTGAGAGCTTGAGATTTTTGTTTATCTGAAGCTCGCAAACTTGATTTGAAGAAATGTTTTGATTGCTAATGAGAAATCAGATCAGATACAGCAAATTCCACATTTGCGCCTAGAGTGTATATTGTATTGAAAGTTTAAAAACCAAGTAACCATTTAAGAATTATTATTATTAATGTCCAACACTGTCTGGCATATAAATTATCAAATGTTATGTCATAGAATAAGGAAATAACAATATTTCCTATATCATACAATGTTGAATTCCTGCTAACTAATTAAGATTATCGACAAATATGAGAAAGATGATAGTGATGGTTTGGCAAGCTTGGATTTGGTAGTAATGTATGACAATACATCGGTAACCAGGACACATTAATGTTTTAAGCGTTTCCCCGTTGATTACACGTTAATATTGGGCAGAAGTAAAATACCAATGATATGTATTAAGAAAATGTAGAATATATGCAAGGCTTTATCTGTTTGATATTTAGGAAGTAATTTTATTAATAAATTAGAGGAGTCTCATTTGTATATTCATCGTTGGTTCCGACAGCAAACATCTTTATTCATTTCTTTGAATAAAAACCTTTTAGGCAAGGTGCCATTAAAGTAGAAATTGTACGCTCGACTTTCGGATGACATATTTTTCATTCGGAATCACGAAGTGGATGAGATGATAAATTTATTAAACTTAGCTAATGAGTTGAGTGAGCTCGAATTCACAATTGAGCAATTTGCCGTTTCTAGTTATCACGTCTGCATACACGTATAGATTATAATAATTTTTATTTCTCCACGGATATTTTCTGATACGCTTCTTTTCTTCTCGGTAATAATGGATGTGACAAAAATGGGTCGTTCAAGCCCTGCTAGTTTAGGATCTAAGTATTACTGCTCTCAAATTGTATTGTGTAGAAGATTTATTAAAGTCATAGAATGCAATCCGCTTTATATTTAAGCTTATTATCTATGTAATGGGATTTAACTGAGTTCAGATGATTAAATTTCGGTTTGCTTTACGCTACCATAAAACCACGTAACACCTCGTAAACTTTACTTGCTTTATGTCGTCGGGGACTTCATTCTGGATCTCATTCATCTGCTGCTCTACAAGCTATCCTCCGACCTAGTCTTCCTAACTTTCTGACGAAATCTGGTTGGCGATGAAACCAAGCATTACATCTCCCTCTCTTTTGGGCTCAGTTGATCATGATAGGCATCTGGCGCTTTTTTATTCCAATAAGGCAATAAGTCCATTTATGTGCGATTTTCGCGCATCGCTGTAGCCTTCATTTGAGGAATGTATGCCACCGAACGCGCATAGCATACATAAAGATTTTGACGCCATCGCAAAAACGTAATTTTAATTGAGGTTCTGATCATTAAAAATTGGACATTATACATAAAAACATCTGCTGTCTCTTCACCAAACCGTGAATAAGAGGCACGTCTGTGCGTTTGGTATCAATCAATTATCACTTCGCATGTAAATTTTTCAGCTAAGAGAATTATATTGTACTACATCTTTGAGTGATAACTGGGTATCGTTTGCCCAATTTTTCACGAAAACTTATATTAGAGAATTGGACTTCGTAAAGTAAAGTGGTATTTAGTTGATCTCGAACCATTATTAATAAATAGATTAAGTCAAAATGCCGTAGTTTTGATAGCTAGCGTTTCGATTTTTGTGTATTTCTGACAGTATTGTAATGTATTCCCGTTCCACTTTAGCTAATATTAGCCGAATTTGCAATTTAGTTGAAGGCAGACTTTGACCAAGATATACCTTTGCCACATGTTAAAAATTAATATCTTACAGTCACAAAGTTTGGTCACATATTACCGAGTAGTTTTAATCCGTGTGTACTAAGAAGAATGCATACAACTTTGTAAGAATTTGAATCCCTCGACTAAGCTAGTGTAGCAAGTTTCTTCCGAAAATGGTGCTTCTTCTACTAACCGTATTCATCACACTCGTTAGGATCTTATATAACTCATAATAGCCATCGAAATATTGTTACAACACGCCTTGTGATGTGTCGTTAGATATCATTAGGGCATCTTTATGTCTTTATACGCTCTAATTTTTGCAATGCTTTGTGACAGTATGCCTATGGGCTGTTCCATTAGTAATGAAATGTCATAAATTCTGTAGAGTCTAGTGTGCAGACAGCAGCTCCTTGTATGGAAGAATATTTATTTTTCGGTTTTGTTAATGCACAAAGAGCATGCAGTGCTGGTCTGAAATTCAAATCGTGCCGATATCTGTTTCAAGAGCAAAGCAATGACCGACAATTAGAAATGTTAGAATGGTCATCTTTGGTAGATTCTGTTAACACTGTTTAAATTACTTGCGCTAGAGCTATCCAATTTAGAGCTTATTTGAAATTAATCAACCGGGTTTATAATTTTTGTGTCGATGTTATGCCAGGTAGATATGAATATTGTAAGTTTATCATGTTAATTAATCTTTTTACTCACTTCTGGTCTTAAACGCCGTTTGGACTCAGATCGGTTAGACGTTGGATTCAACTATTAAATAACTGTCTGTAAAGCCTAAAAAGCAAGGAATGCTACTGTCTACAGTCTGTGTAAACTTTCTTGATACCAATGTAAATGCCATCCACGAGCCTCGTTCACTGATAGGTGAAACCGACTCCTAAACTTTAAGTTATACAATGTATATGCTACAAAATTTTATAAATATAGTTTTGTACATATAAAATATGACAGAAATCGGTAAATGGAGGAATGACGTGTTTTGTGCGCATTCTTTGAACCAATTTGCAACTTTAAGAGGGGATTGTGCCGATTTAAATGTAAACAGCCATCCTCCGAAGATCCTACAAAATTACAATTTTAGTAATTATGTTTTAATTCATACACTATAGCTTGCTTTGCTTATACAATAGTGTTAACGCAAATTGTGTTGTTCTCGTACTTTGAAGGGGGATATATGGGTTCTGTTGTTCCTGACAATAACATTCATTTCGATGAGTTACTCATTTGTACTATTTCTCTGTATAATACCGCTAAATTCACAAGCATTTTATTTATAGTGTCTTGAGTGGGGGAGGGGGTAATTTAAGAAGACAAACAATAAAACAGATAAATATTTATATATAAAGAATTTTAAAAATAAATTTCCTGGTTTGTTCATATTTGCATACCGTTTTGTTTACTTAGCTAAGTTCCTATTTGGAGCGCATGATCTCCCTTATATAAATTAGGCTAAAATCTGCAAGATATCTCATATATTTCTGTTGCATTCAGGGGTTCTAATTTATCTTTCTAGTTAGGTAGCTTATGGCCTAATATAAATGTTTGTTTTAATACACTTCTTATGTTGTATTTATTCGCTGTTGTCCTCATTTTTTCTATTCAATCTGTAATCTGGTAACATCATAATCTTGTGCTTTCCTAAGGGTATTTCCGGCTTTACCTCATCCGTTTTTCAATCAAATGCTATTAAAATATGCATCAATATTCTTTCTTTTATTTTTATCAGATATTTATTTGCCATTAATATCTCCTTCAATCTCCTTAGTTTTCCATCCTGCTATTTAAACCTCCTATTTTAAGACATAATTATGTGATCGACTTTCGAATGTCTCTTTTTATTCAATAAGGTGGTTAGATATTTGAGTATTTTATCTGTAAACATTTAAAAAATAATATCCGACCAGTCTTTTCCAATCTTGCATCAAGAAATGGTAATTCTCCTTTTTTCTTTTTACAATGTGAATTGCAATTCGCCTAGTTATTTAGATAAATTGTGCACTTTTTCTCATTCATTATAATCATGATTCTAAATTACGAAAATATCATTCCGAAATCTCACAAACAAGTTAGGCTTGAGGAGTGTTTTGTCAAAACCATTTTTTGTAGATAATGCACGAAAATACTTGCGTTAGGAATGGAACGTGGTTGTTCCTTTGTGACACCCTTAACTTGTTTATAAAGTTTATTTTTAAAATAAAAATATTTATGGGTACATAAACATGCTTAAAATGTGCATAATATTACCAAAAATCAATATATTTTGTTTAAAAAATTTAATGCGTTCCAATTTTGTCTGCATTCGGATGTCATTAAATGGCTACATCACCCAGAATCGCTGGTCTTTCATTCTCTACCCAATTGTATTTATTTCTAATTTATATACTATGAGAAGCATTCATCAGTGTATAGTCTAAAAAAATGTTTTCTTATCATATAGAAAACAATTTCTGACATTTTGAAGTTGCTGAATTTTGAACAATTACATTTAACCTTTACGGATTAACTTGTTTATGGATATTTACTAAACTACATACTAAAGGTGGGACTGTAACCCTTTTTATTAGTGATTTGCCATACGCCAAGTTAAATAAATCTGACAAAATCCTTATATTGATTATTATTTAAAAATCCATTTTTAACTTTTCCATCAGGTCTTTATTTATCTTATTAGAACATCACTCTCATTTATTTGCTCATACATTTGATCGTTTTAATCGGCTTGCTTTATTAGGGGTGTAGCTCCGCTTCCATCGGCCTTGAGGCATATCACATCTTTGGAAATTAACACTTCGCTTAATAATTTTGTCTTTTTTATCTTATGCTCTAATACCAATGCGGTTGCGTTCAATTCAAGCTTTGTCCTATCTTTTTCTGAGAGAAACTGGACAGCCTTTGCTGGTTTTGTAATAGTTTCATTCCTTGGCATAAAATCAATAAAAGTCGTAGTATGTAGTCAAAATTTTTGTGTCTTGATTGTTACATTGATTTTTGTCATAGTGTTATCGTAAGCCTGATGACGATTTAGGAAATAAAATATCGCAACGTCGTGCAAGGATCTACAGTAAGAAGTGTCTATCTGTAAACAATAAAAGACAAACACGGTGCCTCATAAACAACGGTATTGTTTCGTTGAAGTCATCTGAGTATATTTCGGCTCTGCTCTTAACCTATTGAAATTTCTGTTGTAATTATCTGATTGTATTTTGTGTGCCATGATTAATAAGCCTTGTGGAAATTTCTAAAATACAAAAGTGGTAATTTTGGCGTTAACCTGAGTCTTTAATATGGAAAAACTCAAAAGCATAAACATACAGTTTTAGAGTATAGCCGATTAATTTGAAATCTGTTACTGACCTGCAATGTAGAATAAGAGCAGCAGACCGCTTCTGCCAATTGTATTGTTTTGGTCACCAATATTATTTTACTGCTATTTTACAGATAATTAGACTTAATTTCTTGACGTTATTTTCCTAATGATATGAGTTTTCAATTAGTTTTTTTACAATGTTGCTAACCTATACAACTATTGTCCTTATTGACCAGTGCGGAAATTCTGGTTCGATCGTTTCTCATATAAACCGCCAGGTCGACTAATTTGCGCGCTTTTAGTGCTATTTTTTTCATAAGGATTTTAGATTCTGTAGATTACTTTTACGGCCACTTTTTTAAGTCAACTCATGAAGTTTACGTCTTTATTTATAAAACTATATAAAATTATAAACTGTCTCCACTTACGATGTCAGTTTTTGACTTCTTTATGGCATTAATTCCATGGCTGAAAACCTAAGTTCCTATTGGCACACTTTAAATAAGAATTTAAATCTATCGATAAGTTAAATAACGCTTATTTTGTACACTTAACAACTTATATAATTATACCTATTATTTTTTACAAATTATATGTATCTATATGCATATATGATCTGTATAGGCAGACATTGCTCAAGGTAGCAAATGCAATTCAGGAAGTAGACCGGTTGCGTTTTTATTGGGCACTGGTCAAATTTTTGACCAAATTGCCATGACCAGCTCTGGAACCAGGGCATATTTGCTTCAGTCTTCCAAATTTTCAACTGCACATCCTAAGTCGCACACTGTATGCAATTTTTAGTTGCATACCAAATGAGACTTCTTATGCAACCTTTCTTTTATGTGGCTGTTATATGACAGCTCTCTACCAAAATTTCCAACTATCCATCCTCTGATCTCTTATAAGAATCTGAAGTTCGACCTTTGGATCGAAAGCAATTCCATATAGGATTCAACTATTAGGAATATTGGCCAAAAACATATTGAAAATTACCAACAGTTCGCAGCTTGCTTGGCACAGTGAAACACAGCATGCTGAAGCAGATGTGCCTCGATTGGAGCCCAGACCGCAGCAATTCTAATAAATTTTTGATGAGTGCCTAATAAGGACAAACCAGCTCTATTTGATGAATTTAATTTTTTATTATGTAATGGTTAACTTATAATGGCAAAATAAGTAATTAGATTCTGTTAATTTACTTTGTCATTATTTTTTCTCTAGATTGTACGGGATTTGTTAGTAAATTCCTCTATATCATAGAGAATATATATGGTATGGTGTATGTCTTATAGTGACAGATTCTAATAGGTTAGTTGAAATTTTAAGTCAAAAGCAATACAGAAGGTGTTCTTACCAACAAACATTCTGACCAAGAAGAATTAGTTTGATATGTAACTGAAAACTCCAACAATGGCATTAAGAATAAGTATCATGACATTGACCAAACCTAGTTCACACCGTAGTCGCAGTAATTTTGGCTACTAATGATGGGTATCAGAGAAGGATGAAACCGGTCATGTTGATGAACTGCAAGTTGCATCTTAGGCCATGCTTAATTTGTACCGCAAAATGTGTACATATATGCATATATAGTTTTTGAATTTATTTATTTACTTATTTCTTAAGATAAATGCTTCACTTTCGAAGCCATTGCTATTAATAAGCTTAATCTTTGCTTAAACATGCAAAAGAGAACACAAAATAAATCAAAATAGATTGGGATGGAAACATGCTAACAAGGCTTCAATAATAACAAATGTGTTTAAAAAGTGGTACACCCAGTGTTTGAGGACATATTCAAAATGAAAGCGACAACGTATCACATGGCTTTACGAAAAGAGAGGTCTACTTCGAGTAATTTCCCGATAGATGTGGCTTAGATGCAACTATTTAAGATAAAATCTTGTGCAATGATTAAAAAAACAGTAAAGCATCAAACATCCAGAGTATTGGCACTATATAAAGATAAAAATGATGTTTATTAATGAATGTTCTGTTGCATAATGCTGATCATGTAAAATACATTAACACAATTAAAGTTTGCCGTATTATTTCGACTTTATTATCACTTTGATATTTGTACGAGAGATAAGCGTAATTGTAACACATTTGTAGACCATAAAGCCTTTTATCTGATCACGGGAATAATTTTCCGTTTTTGACGCTGTTATCCTACCATCAGTGGTGTATTTTGATCCTCTTTGTTTGTTAGAAAATTGCAGTAGTTTTTAAAGAGTAAAATGTAAATTTTGTCAATTGTGTCAGAACGCTTTACGGAAAATGCATGGATATTGTCTTTCCGACGCTCTACTAATGGTCAATGCGTCACAATACTATGCGCGACAACCTTACCTCCGATTTTTAAAACACTGTACATACTGCTGTTTTAACCAAACATGCCAAATTTTGTTCATAGTACGTAAACATGTTCCATGCATAATGTTTTCTTTTTTTGTGGCTGATTAAAGAATATTTATGCCTAAAACATGATTTAAACAGTTACTACTACCACCGATACATTCACGAATTTCGTAATTTAAATATATATTGAGAGGCTGCGAAAGCTGAATATTGATTACACGGTAAATGGAAAGCCGACTATCCACTCAAGTACACTGTATGTCGTCTTACAAGAGGTAAAATCTGCATCTCAACTTTTCCTAGCGTTATATATATATATATATATATATATATATATATATATATATATGTGTGTTTATGGGGAACATTATCAAGTACCGTCAATTTTTCCCGCGGAGGGTCTCTAACAAGAACACAATTTCTTGGTAATCTGAGATTTTGTACGCTTTGCAACCCGTACCGTATACTCTACGAAGTTTAAAATCCTATAACAGCTTATGTTTTGGGTATATATCTTCAAATTACGTGCGTTATGAGGCATCGGTTACACAGTAGATAGAGCTCAAAACCCGAGAGACAATTTGTCCAGTCCAGATCCCTGCAATTAGATTTCAAATCTCTCTCCATATATATATATATATATATATATATATATATATATATATATATATATAAACGCCATGCATATATTTGATAGGGCAAACCATGCATATGGCTCCAACTTCTATTACTCGTAATTAAATTTTATTTGACCAGAAATATAAGTCGCAAAATTCCTGTTCAGTCACGAACAGAATATTATGGCAGCTTTTTCTATACTTTTATATGTTATTCAATTAAGTAGATAGCAATTTTTCTGGTGGTGATAACAATTATTTCAATCAAATAGGCAAGACGATTACGTATGGTCATAAATGGTCATTTATTTGTATAAACTATAGGCATGTGGAAGAAATTTATAAAATGTTCTCTCTGTGATTTCGTTGACGTTGCGCAGCACATAATTATTGTCCAACACAGTTTGTGTAGGAGCGGTAGCTGAATTTTTGCTTTTTATACCTTTTTATAAAAATTTTGGTTTGATTCTTGTCCGTCAGTTTGTCTCTGTGCTTCCATGATGTTATGAATGGCCGATATGATGTCGTAGGTTTAACAAGTGGTGCTTCCGCTGTGGTGCGTGAACAGTGAAATTAAATAGGATTCTTGATTTCGTGATTTCCACAAAATTTATTGCAATAATTGTTACCACCCGTGAAAACGATTAGTCAGTTCTATAGTCCTTAGTGTTAACATGTGCACGGAATTATTTTTACTTCATAACTAAAGTAAAAAAAGTTTATTACAAACTGTTTAAAACTGTTACTTATTAATTTCATTATGATAGAAAGATAAGAGCACTTTTTGAACACACAGTTATGGCATGGTTCGCTCAACTAAATATATCTTATATTTTTGTGCTAGGCGTCATTCGACTTGTAATGCTGCTCCTATGCCTACATCAGAGGCGTGTGTCATAATTGACATGCGTCTCACAATATAAATCAATAAAGGGGCGTTTATAAACATCTGCTTACGTTGGAAAATGTTGTTTGAGCCTTCTCTGTCCATCGACATGGTATTTTTGCATCAATTAGCTTATATGAGGGTAATTGAGTTACCGTCATCCTCGAGAGGTATGATTTATAGATATTTATCATGGCAATTAACCTGTGCAATTGTTTTCTAATGATAGGCGCTGAATAGTCTTTGAAAAGCTGCACGGTTGAATCTAATGGTCTACATAAATATGTGGAAACTGATTGCCCAGGAACTGTAATTTCCTACCTATTTTTACTTTGTCAGGATTAGAATATAATCGTCATTCTACGACTTTTGGCGTCACCTTCAGTATCCGAGCACACAGTTGTTGTTTGTTGGTTGCTTAAATAACTACATCGTCATCGTATCCTGAAATACATTTTTAATTGGTTTTGGAGTATTCATCACTCCTTCGAATACCTTATGTGCGTTCGTTAGACCAAACTGTACTCAAGTAAATTGTAGATAGACTTGAGGCACATACGCAACCCATTTCCAGCTGTCTTTTGCCTGAATTATAATTTGCCAAAAGCCCTGCTTTAAATTAAGCACGACCAACTACTTGTCATCAAATAACTACGAGATGATATTGCGCAGGGAAATTATATGATACGGGTCAGGTTTATTCACAGCGACTAATTAATGAAAACCAATCGTCAGCTGATGCGAATTATGCTTCTTCGTAACGTAGACCATAGGAGCCCGAAACTCTGTTGAGGAAATCTCTTATACATTGGCATCTGTTATCTTTTTCGTTGCTTAAGCAGATAACGAAAGCTTTCTGGACTGCGCTATATACTATTGGTGATTTTTAACCATCTTTTAATTCTAGCCGTAAGCTCAGAACATGCGGTGCAATCAATAAACTGAAATATCGTATTGTACTAGATTCGGAACTCTTTACACAATTTGGGAAGCAGACCTGCCTCACACTGCGTTAGATTGAAGAATAAGGAGTATATGTTTATTGGGTTCATCGACATAATGAGTCATATACTTTTAATTTTACAATCATTTGTTCGTAAAATTCATTTATTATTAATTTAGTGCACTACACACGCACATTCATTATTTCCGCTCCATAAGCCTGACTTAATTTTGCTCTCGTCGGTCTTAATTTTTAACGGCCAAGTTTTAGGAATCAAAGAAATATCCACTGCAGTATCTAATTTTATAATTACGGACTGTCAGTTAAAAGGTTCTTAATTGTAACTTTAATTAAATATATCATATAGGGTGCTATGCGGAGCCTCTTTTTTCGAATACTAATTCTGAGCATCAGCAGGTTTCTGATCCTGTGAAAAACATCGGCTATGAATATTTATGAGGATGCGGGGCCTGTTCGCAGTACGAATTCGCTGTTCTCTCGGAGGACTATACCGACGTTGCTGCCCAATAAGTATTACTGATCACCCTCTGCTATTCAAGACTGTTCCTGTTTTTTGACGTATTGCCAAAGTTTTGAAGATACTGGCATACTACCACTCTCAGCAGACCCGCTGTCGCGCTTGACACACTAGGAATTAATCAAGGAAAAATTTGCATTTGTGTACTGTTTCTTTCATCGGTCATTTTCAACGGTGTTTCAGGGATTTCATGTGTGATGAGCACACAACTCGATGAATTCTCGTAAAGGTTAGAGCTTTCTTCTGCGAGACCTTCAGGTTTTCACGGAAGGAGCGCTGCCATGGACAAGCAGGGTCAGGTCGCACATGAGGTACGATGGCTTCCACCTGGTGAGCATCAACAAGGCCAGAAGAATCCCGTTTTGGCAACTACCATATAATTCGTGCTGCAGTATCCAAATGAATCACACCCGACAGTCGTTTGAGTCTGTAGAACTCAGCAAATATTGTGGAGGTCTAATACGGAAATTATCCAATACTCGATGTTTAAATTCTGCCTACGGAAGGTCTACTGGCATTTCCATTTGGACTATTACTAAACGATCTTTTAATTCTTGAACGGTCAAACATACACTTGTTGCTTCCAACGATAGTTTTGACGCTAGCATAGAGGTTACAATATAGTCGAACCACAACCTTGAAATTTTAGCAATCAGTTATTCAAGCACAGGCTTAAATTAAGATACAAACCGGAAATAACTGCCTGGTTTGGATATAACCGCTGTAAAAGTTTCTTGTTCTGCCACCTGCGCTCAGTCGCTGTTATTGTATTAGCCAATGTGAGGTCCCTTAATCGGAATCCTTTGGTGTAAGCAATCACCGTTTCATCTATACGAGACTTTTTTTTCTCCAAATGTTCGGTTTTAGTAACCGTCTGTTTATATAACACGAATCCGTTCATCTGAAGAAGAAATGTCATATTGTTCTGTCAGATATTTTTTGAGTGATTGCGCAGTGCGAGTGTCACATGTAGGTTTTCCACTATTTACATTCTTGGATTGTCGCTTTGCACTATCAGTTTCGCAAAGATCAGGTTGGTTCCATTTCAAGTAAACGGATCGAGTTCAGACGTTGCGATGGCTGAGTTCTGATTCGTCTCTTTTCTCCGAAGGCTTCGACATTATACCTCGTTTCCATTGGTTACTATGAACGATCGTTCGAGGTCTTTAAAAGAGACGGACGGATCGAATCAGACACTCAGCTCACCACAGCTACTATCTCGTTGTGTACATGGAAATGGGGATCATTCGCATCTTTGCGAAACTGCTAGTGCAAAGCGACAACCCAAGAAAGGAAATCGTGGAAAATCTGTCATATTTCTGTTTGTCACTCATTTCTTTATTAAATAAATTATATGTTGGAGTTTGATCGTATAATATTTCTCTCTATATTATTAATTTATGAGGCTCACCTGCTGTTTCCAGCAATCTTTTGATTCGTTTGTTGCTTAAGGTTCGCATTTCTGGCGGTTAAATCCATGAATTTTAAGTCGTTCCTAAATAGAGCCATTGACACATTTTTGGTCTCATGGCTAGCTACTGCAACAGACAACACAGAAACTTTAAATTCTAAGCTCCACGTGTTCCTATTAAAATAATATTCTTTAATTTCTTCTATATTTTAGTATGTTCAAAGCATAAAATTGCAATAAGATAAGACTCTACGTTAAAAGATATACTATAGTTTCTATCACTCGTGAGATGTATAGAGATTGTAGCTTGGGTGTCCTTGTGGAACCGTGCCACTAATATACACATGATGAAAAGAATACTCATGAACACTGTTGAGTTCAACATTGAAGCGTATATAAATTAGCTAATCACTCAAAGAACACATGGAACTTCATAAATTGTGCAAGAATTAGGTGGAATTATATATATATATATATATATATATATATATATATATATATATATATATATATATATATAGATTAATAATGAAACATTCCTTGTTGTTGAGAGCTATCCTATATACATTTTTGTTTTGAGTATGTGTCACTTAGTACGAAGTTAGATCAAATCGGACTAGATTAATACGCTAAAATAAGCACGGCTTATTGGTGTAACTTTATGTGTGCGACCGTTTCAGGTTATCCGGAAGCCTCTCAGCATGAAATGGCAATCTCTTACATGTATGCGTATTTAAACCATTTATATGCAGCCAAAAGTGATATTTAATCGAATAGCAGAATCCTATATTTAGCAGAATTGTGGAATTATTACAGCCAAATATTAGTGAACTGTCGTCCAACAGACAGACGTAACTCTTGTCTGGTATATTGATGGAGTCAGCTTTCAACCAAAAAATATTTATGAACTCTAATCACTAAGATAAATGCGTCTCGAATACCACAGTCAAACCAGTAAAAAATGTTTATCTTTTCCAGAAAACTAGCGGTAATGATCTTCTAGTTCCATATATTTATTATAAATTTAAGTCCCCTTGTATTTGAAAATGTAATTTGAGTTGCCTTAATACCTTTGAATCAAGCGACAAATAGTAAACCGCATAGATTAAGCGCATTTATAATTTATATATATATATATATATATATATATATATATATATATATATATAGTTTAATTTTTGACGGACATGGAAGCCTACCTGTGGCACGACTCACGAATAAAAGAAAATAATGCAGTGTCAGTCTGAACAAATAAGGCTTGATTTGAGTTCGGAACAAGTATCTTTTTTGCAAAAAGAGAAATGTACTAATAATTAAGTCAATCAGTAAATTTAGCTTATAAATATGTAATACTATTTATGACTCAAATAACGACAGCCTCGCAATTAACTAAATTAACTTTGAGTTCATATTAAATTTTTGTCTGTATGTTTATGTATCAAAATGTGTATTTATACATGTGAACGAGGATATAAATGTGGGTGGTCCTGTGTCTTCTGCATATAAGCATAGAAGCATCAAACTTGAATTCATATAATTTGAAGCATGCACACAATAAATACCTTTCAAAATGTGTAAGGTATTATGTGTATTAACATATATGTGTGTAATTTCTACCATATAAAGAGAACTTGTTGACGAAATTTATCGAATTCGGCTTAATTGTATTTGTGTACTAAGTTTTAGTGAGCACATCGTTAGTTCTGACTGGCGCGGGGGACTAACAAATTATTAAGACTTTCAAACAAGGAACATTTAAAAGATAGCTTGATCGTGAAGACTGATCAGTTATAAGCTTTAAATATACATTGACTGTACGTAACTATATTAGCGGTATTTAATACGAATATTTACTTCAACATCATTATTTTGGAGATTAGGCCACAGAAAATTCTCTGCTGTTACTAGTACTTAAATACTTTAGTGTACTCAATAGGGATGTAGTATTTCCCATTGGCTATAGAATAAAAAAATTTATGTTCCGGCATTTTGAGCAGTTTATTTGGATAGAATATGTTACTATATATTTACACATCGAAAGTGTCATCTGATCTGAAGATCTAAGAGAGATCGATCGAGTCTTGAGAATTGAGTTTGATAACAACATTGGCTCGCGAAATAAAAGCGAGTTGGTGCAGACTTAACTCTAAACAATTAATTGATCGTTGTTGTGACTAATAGGGGCTTTCTTCTCAGATTACATTTGTATTTGAGATATTGCGATACGCATTGTCGGATACCTTCATCAGTCTACAGCTTATCTTTATTTAGTGTGAAGAGTTGTAGACTGACGATTTTATTGGACAATAAGTACCGAAATCTCTAAATATAAAATACGAACTTTAGGAAGAAAAAGAAAAGACTTTGCCATTAGCTTCTGCGACGGATCATTTATTGCGAGTTACTGGCCTTTGGACATTTCGTTTGGGTATAAATTCTTTGCCTGGTAACATGGCGTTAAAATCTTACGTTGAGTACTTCAATCTGATGGATAAATGTATGTTCCCAATGCTGAGGAGGACATCACGAAATAATGTATTTATATTTCACCCATCTGGCCGGTGCTCTCTGTAACAGCCTGTTTGATGGTTTACACTTGACGTTTGATTGTATATTGTGTGTTCGAGCAGATAACGTTTGTTAATGACAGGTGATTGTAGCATTTACCGGTAGCTACGAGGAATCGGAGTAGAGATCTCGTTAGGTTCTCTGTAAATGCAGCGAAGCATTATTAACAAATGAAATTTATATTTATAAGTGCTCTTTATTATGAATAACTAGCATGCGTGTATAAATTAGGCTTCATGTATTAAGTTATCAGCGGGTTCATATCGCGGAACGAGGATATACGTTAAAGAATCCAATTTTCACATCAATGCAACGTACCGTTTGCACTTAACACTGACGATTTCGCAACTGTGCATCTTTTCATTTATTTATTTTTACGCGAGATTAAAATTTCACGTGCCATTTGTCTTAGGTTACTTTGATATCTATAGCCAGTAAGCAGAAAAAATGAATGAAGTGAATTATCAATTAATTTAATCAGTATCGCGCTCTTGATATAAGCACCAATCCCGCTATATATATATATATATATATTATATATATACTATATATATATAGCATTAAAACAAAACGATTGTATAACGTAGAAGAAATTCATCAAGTGGATTGGGTTTGTCTTTATTAGGAACTCTTCAAGTGCTGTCTGCAATTTTCCACCTTTTTTACATCATACAGTGCTTGGTTTATACCGATAATTGTGTATATATAATGGGTTTGATATTTATATCAAGACCGCAACCTTGATTTAAATAATTTTTATCACAGCCCGCGCAACCTTTGATCGTTTAAGTGAACGACAATATTTCATACTGTCTCCGGCATAATCTGATTCCATTTTAACGAACTTGTTACTAAGTATGCATAGCCTATTGCACAAATTGCTATTTGCTAGCTCTTCACAACCTAGAGGATAAAAATATCCCGTTTCTCTTAATAGATTTTCAACATATAGTATTATGAAAACGTAAAATACACATTTTCTTTGTATTCCTATAAATTTTTAATGGTATTTATAAATGGATATATCTTACATCATACGGCAAGAACCGAATTTGATGGTAATATACATTGTTTAAATGAATCTATCCTGACATCGATCGATTACTTTCAACTGTCTCCACTCCATGATAAAGGAGTGGCTTTTTATCAAATGGAATTTGCGATTTTTGCATGGTAAATGGTCTTCAGATTAAGAAGCAATGCTGGCCACTTTAAAAAACTAGTCGTTTTTATAGCATTAGATCTGGTACTAGACGATTAGCTGTCCACATGTAACGAATGTTGTCAAGGATTAATTTATTTCTGACAAGTCATATGTGGCAAACATTTGGCAAAGAAAATCATAAACATAGAATGTTGTTGGATATCCAAATGAATAAATAAATTAATCTTGTTTTCGCTATTAAAAAAATAACGTTTCCAATGAAGTAAACCTTATAATTAGGAAATTCCAACGAAATCGGTTTTATTTAAATGAAGGAATCTGTTAATATAAGCAATCTTTGTAGATGTTAATGGGTTTATTTCCCATAAATGCTAAAACAATACTGCACTATCTTCCAAATGATGGAAAATATTGTTTGCTGCACAATTTAGGGAAAATAATTTTATTCAAATTGAAACATTGTCTACTCACACCTGGCATCCCGTAAGAGAACATCCAGGCTCTAAAAAATTTAGCTGTGATGAACAACACACCTAGGCCAAAGAAACCACTGATGAAACCCATATCAATGGATGGATTCCCGCTAATAATACTTAGTGTCATATACAATGGGTTGGTTAAGCGCGGCTGTAGCAAGTGGCTTGACAACCTTCATAATGCATTAAGACTGCAGCATCGAGAGAGGTAGATGTGACCAATACATCACTTAGTGGATGGTGGCCGTATCCAGTTAACAACAAGGTTCAATGAAATACGAATGTTGATAGCAGATATGCTGTCAAATTAAAAAGTATGGGTCCACAGAATAGGCTCTGCATACAACCCTGCACTCT
>JAQBSW010005137.1:0-60745 GCA_029291075.1 Eudiplozoon nipponicum | reverse complement strand
TTGTAACACGCGGCTCCGTGTTACAACCCAACGAAGGTCAATTTTTACAAACGCTGTGCTCTTTAGAGGTCAAATATTCTAACTCTGTCCTTAAACAATATTTCTCTTAGCTGTGATTTTAGGAACAATCTCTTTTAGTCTCAAGCAGTTTTAATCGATATTTCTTGAACTGCAATTTTATTTGTAATTAATAGTGTTTTATAAAATAGACAGAACCGCGCGCGATCCGAGAGGATCACGCGGTGGACTATTGTATCACAGTGAATTTATCTCACTTTATTATATTATTCATTACTATGAAAATGATTGATCGTTTACAAAGAACAGCAAAGAACGATAAATTTGTGAGTTGTTTGTCATTTAAATTTTAAACGGTTTCCATTGTCAATTTTCGTGATAACTTTCAATGTTAACTCCATTAACATCATCATGTATTCTTTGAGTTTTTGTCATAAAAGTCGTTAAACGGTTTACACTAAACTTGTTCCTTTATAAACATAAATAATTTTACTAGACTCATATTATCATGTATCTTTAATCGTCTGACTACTCATTACAATCCAGACATTTGTGTAACAATAACCACTTGTGTATAAAACATTTTACTTTATAAACATAAATCATTTTACTATGTTCATATTATCATGTATTTTCAATCATATGACTATATTCATGCCAATCCAGACATTTGTGCTAAACATTTCGCTTTATAGACATAAATCACTTTATATTTATATGTGCTACATTGTGTGGAATATATACATGAAACCTTTCTTCGGCCTTCTAATATTAACCATCTGAAAAGGAACAGACTGATTGGATGCTCGGGTAGTAATAATAGCCACCATTGATAAGTAGTAGGGGTACAAAATCAGGAACGAGATAGCAACAGCGAAAAGTACCCCTACATTATGGTGCCCCGGTTCGTCGAACTCACAGCCAGTAAGGAATTAATAAACAGCTAGATTTTGAGAAATTCAAGCACTTTCAATGAAGGCCACTACACACGTTATTGCCTCGGAAACGTCTGCACATACCCGCACACAGACGCGACGTTCAAATGGGCGCGGTCACCCTCAACAACTCAGGAGGATCCGCCCATGGAAGGTTCGGAAGACGGGTGGGGTCAGCCTCCTCGGCGGCAGCAGAGGCTGAGCACCCCAAGATTGTTGGCCGCTCCACGTCTGATGGCTCGAAGCACGTTGCCTTCGCGGTAGAGCGCAATCAAACTATTGTCTTTACAGCGACGGCTCCAATTAAGTCATGCTTCAAACGCCCAAATGCCAGCAATCAATCTCATCGCCGGTTGCCACTATCAACATACTTTCTCATCCGTGACGCAATCTCTGGCGAATGAATTGTCATAGACACTGGATCAGATGTAAGCTCACTACGCCACAATTATCTCGAACCAACCCACCCAGTCGACACCAACAGTGTGACCTGCGCGAATGGCTCCAACATAGCGACGTTTGGGGTACGAGTACACACAATCTCGTTCTCCAACTCAAAATGATGTTTCAAATATCCGTTCATCATCGACAACACGACATGAAACATCATTGGACGTGACTTTCTCGAACACTTCGACCTAACCATCCGTCCAAGAACGCGAGAAATAGAGGAGCCAGTATCAGTGTTGACAGAACCAAAATCAGTCGTTATACGGCATGAAAGAGCAATAACATTTCCTGTAAGGTTAGCCCCCTTCATTGTGTACTAATTTTCACTGTCGGGGGGTGTATGTAACACGCGGCTCCGTGTTACAACCCAACGAAGGTCAATTTTTACAAACGCTGTGCTCTTTAAGGTCAAATATTCTAACTCTGTCCTTAAACAATATTTCTCTTAGCTGTGATTTTAGGAACAATCTCTTTTAGTCTCAAGCAGTTTTAATCGATATTTCTTGAACTGCAATTTTATTTGTAATTAATAGTGTTTTTATAAAATAGACAGAACCGCGCGCGATCCGAGAGGATCACGCGGTGGACTATTGTATCACAGTGAATTTATCTCACTTTATTATATTATTCATTACTATGAAAATGATTGATTGTTTACTAAAGAAAGCAAAGAACGATAAATTTGTGAGTTGTTTGTCATTTAAATTTTAAACGGTTTCCATGGTCAATTTTAGTGATAACTTTCAAGGTTAACCCCTTCAACATCATCATGTATTCTTTGAGTTTTTGTCATAAAAGTTGTTAAACGGTTTACACAAAACATGTTCCTTTATAAACATAAATAATTTTACTAGACTCATATTATCATGTATCTTTAATCGTCTGACTACTCATTACAATCCAGACATTTGTGTAACAATAACCACTTGTGTATAAAACATTTTACTTTATAAACATAAATCATTTTACTATGTTCATATTATCATGTATTTTCAATCATATGACTATATTCATGCCAATCCAGACATTTGTGCTAAACATTTCGCTTTATAGACATAAATCACTTTATATTTATATGTGCTACATTGTGTGGAATATATACATGAAACCTTTCTTCGGCCTTCTAATATTAACCATCTGAAAAGGCAATGATTATCATAGTATTTAATCAATCCATTGATACATTAATTCATTAATTCATTAATTCATTAATTCATCAATTCATTAATTCACTAATTATTTAAATCATTAATTCATTAATACATGAATTCATTAGTACATTAATTCATTAACTCATTAATTCATTAATCTATTTATTCATTAATTCATTTATTCATTAATTCATTAATTCATTAATTCATTAATTCATTAATTCATTAATTCATTAATAATTCATTAATTCAAAATTTATTAATTCATTAATTCATTAATTCATTAATTCATTAATTCATTAATTCATTAATTCATTAATTCATTAATTCATTAATTCATTTATTCATTAATACATTAATTTGTTAATTCATTAATTCATTAATTCATTAATTCATTAATTCATTAATTCATTAATTCATTAATTCATTAATTCATTTGTTCATTAATTCATTAATTCATTAATTCATTAATTCATTAATTCATTAATTCATTAATTCATTAATTCATTAATTCATTAAATAATTAATTTATTAATTCATTAATTCATTAATTCATTAATTCATTAATTCATTAATTCATTAATTCATTAATTCATTAATTCATTAATTCAATTAGTCATTAATTCATTAGTTCATTAATTCATTAATTCATTAATTCATTAATTCATTAATTCATTAATTCATTAATTCATTAATTCATTAATTCATTGTACCCTTTTTATGTGCAAAAACAAAAAGAAATTTTATCAGATATAAGAAAATTTTCTTTCGCATGGTCTTCTCAAATATCTACTCATGAACATATCTTTATATATAAATTGGAAAGCAAAACAAGATAGAAATACGTGAACAAAGCGAGTGTGAAAAATAGAAACCAATCAAATTGCGTGCGTCACATCCAGTTCAAGCTCAATGCTTGTACGTGCTTCTTCTGCTTACATAAATCCGGCTGCAATTTGTTTATCCATAAGGCTTCGTATGTGGCTAGCTCCCTTTTGTTTCTGCATTTAGTAATTACTTTGAATGCTACGTCTGGAGAACATACGTGCGTTGTTTCGATGATGTGTTGCGCAATAGCAGACGTGTATTCACCATTTGATTTAAAACAGGCGTTCAAGTTGCAATGTTCTCTCATTCGAGTAATTAACCGTCTGGTCGATCGGCCTACGTAAGTTGATCGACAACTTGCGCATGTATATTGGTAAATAATATTTGATATCGACATTAACGGCTGTTTCTCTTTGATTGCTGGTAAAGGCAAGTGTGTTACCCTAAATAACACTCGTAGTTTGGCTGCATTAAATGTGCGTGTCAATGCTGCTTCAACTTTCTTTTGTGCCATTCGGGAAACTGCATCCCCCTTAAATGGGATGTTTAGGTAGACGGTTTTCTTTTCTGGCCCATAGTACGTCTGTTTCTGGTTAACTCCCCTTTTAATAATTGATTCAATTAATTGTCTGGGATAGCCATTAGACATTAAATCGTTAATTGCTTTATTATATTCATTTTCTTTAGAATCTTGACTAACCAACCTGTCAATTCTTGAGAAGCAACCACGAACTGTTGATAATTTATATTGAAATGGCACAAAACTGCTGTAATGCAAATACTGTGCAGACCATGTTGGTTTATGGTAAATTGTTCTGTTTAATTTACCATTAGTTTCTTTCTTTAATAGTACATCTAGGAAAGGCAGACAGTCATCTTTCTCGTGCTCTGACGTGAAACCGATATTCTTATGTGCTTTGTTGAAACTTTGAAGCAATGTTCGTGATTGCGACCTGTTTTTAAGTACAAGAAATATATCATCCACGTACCGTATATATTGAGCACATTTACTTATGTCACTCTTTAATGATGTATTTTCTAGGTGCCCTAGAAAAATCTCAGCCAACACTGGAGATAAGGGGCTTCCCATTGCGACACCATCAGTCTGTTTGTAGATGTTTCCATTAAAACGAAATCGTACGTCTTTCGTGCATAATAAGATAAGCTTGCGTAGAGTTTGACCTGGCACCGGCGATGGTAATATATCGTGTTCTACCGCTTTGACTATAATGTCAATGGTTTCATCAATTGGAACATTTGTAAACAAAGACGTAACATCAAAAGATACCATAATCTTGTTTTTAACATTTATATCTTGAATTTTGTTTACAAACTCAAACGAATCGGCAACCGAATAATTACCTAGTAGTTTACGTAATGGTTCAAGTAAACGAACTAGCCATTTAGCTAGTGCATGAAACGGAGAATTTACCATTGATAAAATTGGCCTCATAGGACAACCTCTTTTGTGTGTTTTTGGTAATCCGTACATTATTGGTGTAGATGATCCAACTGGCTTGAGCTTCTGTGCAGTGGCCTCATCAATAAATCCGGCATCTGTCAAAATCTTAATTTCATTAATTACTTTGCGCTCCACCTTGTCTATTTCATCTGATTTATCGTCTAGACGTGTGAATTTTGTATTGTCATTTAACACGTTTTCCATCTTTTGTACGTATTCAGATTTGTCCATTATAACTGCGCTCTTTCCTTTATCAGCGCGTAGTATTTTGATGTCTGCATTTCTGCTGATATTTCTAAGTGCATTTAGATGCTGCTGTGTCAACGCATGCTGCTCTGCACATTTAGACGATTTCAAGTGTGAAGCCTGATCAACTAGTGTAGCCTTGAACCAATTTTTATAATCAATACTGGTAGGCTCCAAGTCAGCTGTTTGTTCAAATAACAATTCAAATGCTGCCTCAAAATCAACATTGCATTTATTAGAAGGATGTATTCCATAATTTCGGCCCATCGATAGTGCCTCCATTGTTAGCTGATCGATTGGCACTTTTGATAAGTTAAGCACACGCTTATCAAGATCGGTCGGTATTAAATCACACAAAACTCCAGGTTTTACATCTTTTTCCAATTTGTTCAAAATTCTTGCTTTATCTTTCTTCATAACTGTCGGCAAAAACATCAAAAATTTCATTCTTGCAAAAAGACTTAGTTCATCTAATACACAAGATACACACCCAATTCTTGCCTGTAGCACTGCTTCATCTTCCTTCAACTGCTCAATTTTAGAATACGTCAACCTTGTAAGATTTCTTCGGTTGACTCGTAGTTTTGACTTTCGTAAACTGCGTACCAAAACACCTGGGAACCGTAATTGTTTAATACACTGATAATAATGTTTTAACCACAATTGCGTTCTTTGCGCTCTACACTTTAACGTCACTAGTTCATCTAGTTTTCTGAAAGATTCTTTTGAAATGCGAGCTTTAATAAAATTCATTGTACCCTTTTTATGTGCAAAAACAAAAAGAAATTTTATCAGATATAAGAAAATTTTCTTTCGCATGGTCTTCCAAATATTTCATGAACATATCTTTATATATAGCTTGGAAAGCAAAACAAGATGAAATACGTGAACAAAGCGAGTGTGAAAAATAGAACCATCGAAATGCGTGCGTCACATCAAGTTCTACTCAATGCTTGATGCTTATTCTGCACATAAACCGGCTGCAATTTGTTTTCATAAGCTTCGTATGTGGCTAGCCCCTTTCTGTGTTGGCTGAGATTTTTCTAGGGCACCTAGAAAATACATCATTAAAGAGTGACATAAGTAAATGTGCTCAATATATACGGTACGTGGATGATATATTTCTTGTACTTAAAAACAGGTCGCAATCACGAACATTGCTTCAAAGTTTCAACAAAGCACATAAGAATATCGGTTTCACGTCAGAGCACGAGAAAGATGACTGTCTGCCTTTCCTTGATGTACTGTTAAAGAAAGAAACTAATGGTAAATTAAACAGAACAATTTACCATAAACCAACATGGTCTGCACAGTATTTGCATTACAGCAGTTTTGTGCCATTTCAATATAAATTATCAACAGTTCGTGGTTGCTTCTCAAGAATTGACAGGTTGGTTAGTCAAGATTCTAAAGAAAATGAATATAATAAGGCAATTAACGATTTAATGTCTAATGGCTATCCCAGACAATTAATTGAATCAATTATTAAAAGGGGAGTTAACCAGAAACAGACGTACTATGGGCCAGAAAAGAAAACCGTCTACCTAAACATCCCATTTAAGGGGGATGCAGTTTCCCGAATGGCACAAAAGAAAGTTGAAGCAGCATTGACACGCACATTTAATGCAGCCAAACTACGAGTGTTATTTAGGGTAACACACTTGCCTTTACCAGCAATCAAAGAGAAACAGCCGTTAATGTCGATATCAAATATTATTTACCAATATACATGCGCAAGTTGTCGATCAACTTACGTAGGCCGATCGACCAGACGGTTAATTACTCGAATGAGAGAACATTGCAACTTGAACGCCTGTTTTAAATCAAATGGTGAATACACGTCTGCTATTGCGCAACACATCATCGAAACAACGCACGTATGTTCTCCAGACGTAGCATTCAAAGTAATTACTAAATGCAGAAACAAAAGGGAGCTAGCCACATACGAAGCCTTATGGATAAACAAATTGCAGCCGGATTTATGTAAGCAGAAGAAGCACGTACAAGCATTGAGCTTGAACTGGATGTGACGCACGCAATTTGATTGGTTTCTATTTTTCACACTCGCTTTGTTCACGTATTTCTATCTTGTTTTGCTTTCCAATTTATATATAAAGATATGTTCATGAGTAGATATTTGAGAAGACCATGCGAAAGAAAATTTTCTTATATCTGATAAAATTTCTTTTTGTTTTTGCACATAAAAAGGGTACAATGAATTTTATTAAAGCTCGCATTTCAAAAGAATTCATTAATTCATTAATTCATTAATTCATTAATTCATTAATTCATTAATTCATTAATTCATTAATTCATTAATTCATTAATTCATTAATTCATTAATTCATTAATTCATTAATTCATTAATTCATTAATTCATTAATTCATTAATTCATTAATTCATTAATTCATTAATTCATTAATTCATTAATTCATTAATTCATTAATTCATTAATTCATTAATTCATTAATTCATTAATTCATTAATTCATTAATTCATTAATTCATTAATTCATTAATTCATTAATTCATTAATTCATTAATTCATTAATTCATTAATTCATTAATTCATTAATTCATTAATTCATTAATTCATTAATTCATTAATTCATTAATTCATTAATTCATTAATTCATTAATTCATTAATTCATTAATTCATTAATTCATTAATTCATTAATTCATTAATTCATTAATTCATTAATTCATTAATTCATTAATTCATTAATTCATTAATTCATTAATTCATTAATTCATTAATTCATTAATTCATTAATTCATTAATTCATTAATTCATTAATTCATTAATTCATTAATTCATTAATTCATTAATTCATTAATTCATTAATTCATTAATTCATTAATTCATTAATTCATTAATTCATTAATTCATTAATTCATTAATTCATTAATTCATTAATTCATTAATTCATTAATTCATTAATTCATTAATTCATTAATTCATTAATTCATTAATTCATTAATTCATTAATTCATTAATTCATTAATTCATTAATTCATTAATTCATTAATTCATTAATTCATTAATTCATTAATTCATTAATTCATTAATTCATTAATTCATTAATTCATTAATTCATTAATTCATTAATTCATTAATTCATTAATTCATTAATTCATTAATTCATTAATTCATTAATTCATTAATTCATTAATTCATTAATTCATTAATTCATTAATTCATTAATTCATTAATTCATTAATTCATTAATTCATTAATTCATTAATTCATTAATTCATTAATTCATTAATTCATTAATTCATTAATTCATTAATTCATTAATTCATTAATTCATTAATTCATTAATTCATTAATTCATTAATTCATTAATTCATTAATTCATTAATTCATTAATTCATTAATTCATTAATTCATTAATTCATTAATTCATTAATTCATTAATTCATTAATTCATTAATTCATTAATTCATTAATTCATTAATTCATTAATTCATTAATTCATTAATTCATTAATTCATTAATTCATTAATTCATTAATTCATTAATTCATTAATTCATTAATTCATTAATTCATTAATTCATTAATTCATTAATTCATTAATTCATTAATTCATTAATTCATTAATTCATTAATTCATTAATTCATTAATTCATTAATTCATTAATTCATTAATTCATTAATTCATTAATTCATTAATTCATTAATTCATTAATTCATTAATTCATTAATTCATTAATTCATTAATTCATTAATTCATTAATTCATTAATTCATTAATTCATTAATTCATTAATTCATTAATTCATTAATTCATTAATTCATTAATTCATTAATTCATTAATTCATTAATTCATTAATTCATTAATTCATTAATTCATTAATTCATTAATTCATTAATTCATTAATTCATTAATTCATTAATTCATTAATTCATTAATTCATTAATTCATTAATTCATTAATTCATTAATTCATTAATTCATTAATTCATTAATTCATTAATTCATTAATTCATTAATTCATTAATTCATTAATTCATTAATTCATTAATTCATTAATTCATTAATTCATTAATTCATTAATTCATTAATTCATTAATTCATTAATTCATTAATTCATTAATTCATTAATTCATTAATTCATTAATTCATTAATTCATTAATTCATTAATTCATTAATTCATTAATTCATTAATTCATTAATTCATTAATTCATTAATTCATTAATTCATTAATTCATTAATTCATTAATTCATTAATTCATTAATTCATTAATTCATTAATTCATTAATTCATTAATTCATTAATTCATTAATTCATTAATTCATTAATTCATTAATTCATTAATTCATTAATTCATTAATTAATTAATTCATTAATTCATTAATTCATTAATTCATTAATTCATTAATTCATTAATTAATTAATTCATTAATTCATTAATTCATTAATTCATTAATTCATTAATTCATTAATTCATTAATTCATTAATTAATTAATTCATTAATTCATTAATTAATTAATTCATTAATTCATTAATGCATTAATTCATTAATTCATTAATTCATTAATTCATTAATTCATTAATTCATTAATTCATTAATTCATTAATGAATTAATGAATTAATGAATTAATGAATTAATGAATTAATGAATTAATGAATTAATGAATTAATGAATTAATGAATTAATGAATTAATGAATTAATGAATTAATGAATTAATGAATTAATGAATTAATGAATTAATGAATTAATGAATTAATGAATTAATGAATTAATGAATTAATGAATTAATGAATTAATGAATTAATGAATTAATTAATATGAATTAATGAATTAATGAATTAATGAATTAATGAATTAATGAATTAATGAATTAATGAATTAATGAATTAATGAATTAATGAATTAATGAATTAATGAATTAATGAATTAATGAATTAATGAATTAATGAATTAATGAATTAATGAATTAATGAATTAATGAATTAATGAATTAATGAATTAATGAATTAATGAATTAATGAATTAATGAATTAATGAATTAATGAATTAATGAATTAATGAATTAATGAATTAATGAATTAATGAATTAATGAATTAATGAATTAATGAATTAATGAATTAATGAATTAATGAATTAATGAATTAATGAATTAATGAATTAATGAATTAATGAATTAATGAATTAATGAATTAATGAATTAATGAATTAATGAATTAATGAATTAATGAATTAATGAATTAATGAATTAATGAATTAATGAATTAATGAATTAATGAATTAATGAATTAATGAATTAATGAATTAATGAATTAATGAATTAATGAATTAATGAATTAATGAATTAATGAATTAATGAATTAATGAATTAATGAATTAATGAATTAATGAATTAATGAATTAATGAATTAATGAATTAATGAATTAATGAATTAATGAATTAATGAATTAATGAATTAATGAATTAATGAATTAATGAATTAATGAATTAATGAATTAATGAATTAATGAATTAATGAATTAATGAATTAATGAATTAATGAATTAATGAATTAATGAATTAATGAATTAATGAATTAATGAATTAATGAATTAATGAATTAATGAATTAATGAATTAATGAATTAATGAATTAATGAATTAATGAATTAATGAATTAATGAATTAATGAATTAATGAATTAATGAATTAATGAATTAATGAATTAATGAATTAATGAATTAATGAATTAATGAATTAATGAATTAATGAATTAATGAATTAATGAATTAATGAATTAATGAATTAATGAATTAATGAATTAATGAATTAATGAATTAATGAATTAATGAATTAATGAATTAATGAATTAATGAATTAATGAATTAATGAATTAATGAATTAATGAATTAATGAATTAATGAATTAATGAATTAATGAATTAATGAATTAATGAATTAATGAATTAATGAATTAATGAATTAATGAATTAATGAATTAATGAATTAATGAATTAATGAATTAATGAATTAATGAATTAATGAATTAATGAATTAATGAATTAATGAATTAATGAATTAATGAATTAATGAATTAATGAATTAATGAATTAATGAATTAATGAATTAATGAATTAATGAATTAATGAATTAATGAATTAATGAATTAATGAATTAATGAATTAATGAATTAATGAATTAATGAATTAATGAATTAATGAATTAATGAATTAATGAATTAATGAATTAATGAATTAATGAATTAATGAATTAATGAATTAATGAATTAATGAATTAATGAATTAATGAATTAATGAATTAATGAATTAATGAATTAATGAATTAATGAATTAATGAATTAATGAATTAATGAATTAATGAATTAATGAATTAATGAATTAATGAATTAATGAATTAATGAATTAATGAATTAATGAATTAATGAATTAATGAATTAATGAATTAATGAATTAATGAATTAATGAATTAATGAATTAATGAATTAATGAATTAATGAATTAATGAATTAATGAATTAATGAATTAATGAATTAATGAATTAATGAATTAATGAATTAATGAATTAATGAATTAATGAATTAATGAATTAATGAATTAATGAATTAATGAATTAATGAATTAATGAATTAATGAATTAATGAATTAATGAATTAATGAATTAATGAATTAATGAATTAATGAATTAATGAATTAATGAATTAATGAATTAATGAATTAATGAATTAATGAATTAATGAATTAATGAATTAATGAATTAATGAATTAATGAATTAATGAATTAATGAATTAATGAATTAATGAATTAATGAATTAATGAATTAATGAATTAATGAATTAATGAATTAATGAATTAATGAATTAATGAATTAATGAATTAATGAATTAATGAATTAATGAATTAATGAATTAATGAATTAATGAATTAATGAATTAATGAATTAATGAATTAATGAATTAATGAATTAATGAATTAATGAATTAATGAATTAATGAATTAATGAATTAATGAATTAATGAATTAATGAATTAATGAATTAATGAATTAATGAATTAATGAATTAATGAATTAATGAATTAATGAATTAATGAATTAATGAATTAATGAATTAATGAATTAATGAATTAATGAATTAATGAATTAATGAATTAATGAATTAATGAATTAATGAATTAATGAATTAATGAATTAATGAATTAATGAATTAATGAATTAATGAATTAATGAATTAATGAATTAATGAATTAATGAATTAATGAATTAATGAATTAATGAATTAATGAATTAATGAATTAATGAATTAATGAATTAATGAATTAATGAATTAATGAATTAATGAATTAATGAATTAATGAATTAATGAATTAATGAATTAATGAATTAATGAATTAATGAATTAATGAATTAATGAATTAATGAATTAATGAATTAATGAATTAATGAATTAATGAATTAATGAATTAATGAATTAATGAATTAATGAATTAATGAATTAATGAATTAATGAATTAATGAATTAATGAATTAATGAATTAATGAATTAATGAATTAATGAATTAATGAATTAATGAATTAATGAATTAATGAATTAATGAATTAATGAATTAATGAATTAATGAATTAATGAATTAATGAATTAATGAATTAATGAATTAATGAATTAATGAATTAATGAATTAATGAATTAATGAATTAATGAATTAATGAATTAATGAATTAATGAATTAATGAATTAATGAATTAATGAATTAATGAATTAATGAATTAATGAATTAATGAATTAATGAATTAATGAATTAATGAATTAATGAATTAATGAATTAATGAATTAATGAATTAATGAATTAATGAATTAATGAATTAATGAATTAATGAATTAATGAATTAATGAATTAATGAATTAATGAATTAATGAATTAATGAATTAATGAATTAATGAATTAATGAATTAATGAATTAATGAATTAATGAATTAATGAATTAATGAATTAATGAATTAATGAATTAATGAATTAATGAATTAATGAATTAATGAATTAATGAATTAATGAATTAATGAATTAATGAATTAATGAATTAATGAATTAATGAATTAATGAATTAATGAATTAATGAATTAATGAATTAATGAATTAATGAATTAATGAATTAATGAATTAATGAATTAATGAATTAATGAATTAATGAATTAATGAATTAATGAATTAATGAATTAATGAATTAATGAATTAATGAATTAATGAATTAATGAATTAATGAATTAATGAATTAATGAATTAATGAATTAATGAATTAATGAATTAATGAATTAATGAATTAATGAATTAATGAATTAATGAATTAATGAATTAATGAATTAATGAATTAATGAATTAATGAATTAATGAATTAATGAATTAATGAATTAATGAATTAATGAATTAATGAATTAATGAATTAATGAATTAATGAATTAATGAATTAATGAATTAATGAATTAATGAATTAATGAATTAATGAATTAATGAATTAATGAATTAATGAATTAATGAATTAATGAATTAATGAATTAATGAATTAATGAATTAATGAATTAATGAATTAATGAATTAATGAATTAATGAATTAATGAATTAATGAATTAATGAATTAATGAATTAATGAATTAATGAATTAATGAATTAATGAATTAATGAATTAATGAATTAATGAATTAATGAATTAATGAATTAATGAATTAATGAATTAATGAATTAATGAATTAATGAATTAATGAATTAATGAATTAATGAATTAATGAATTAATGAATTAATGAATTAATGAATTAATGAATTAATGAATTAATGAATTAATGAATTAATGAATAAATGAATTAATGAATTAATGAATTAATGAATTAATGAATTAATGAATTAATGAATTAATTAATTAATGAATTAATGAATTAATGAATTAATGAATAATGATTATTGAATTAATGAATTAATGAATTAATGTATTAATGAATTAATGAGTTAATGAATTAATGGATTAATGAATTAATGAATTAATGAATTAATGAATTAATGAATTAATGAATTAATGAATTAATGAATTAATGAATTAATGAATTAATGAATTAATGAATTAATGAATTAATGAATTAATGAATTAATGAATTAATGAATTAATGAATTAATGAATTAATGAATTAATGGTTATTAATTAATGAATTAATGAATTAATGAATTAATGAATTAATGAATTAATGAGTTAATGAATTAATGAATTAATGAATTAATGAATTAATGAATTAATGAATTAATGAATTAATGAATTAATGAATTAATGAATTAATGAACTAATGAATTAATGAATTAATGAATTAATGAATTAATGAATTAATGAATTAATGAATTAATGAATTAATGAATTAATGAATTAATGAATTAATAAATTAATGAATTAATGAATTAATGAATTAATGTATTAATGAATTAATGAAATAATGAATTAATGAATTAATGAATTAATGAATTAATGAATTAATGAATTAATGAATTAATGAATTAATGAATTAATGAATTAATGAATTAATGAATTAATGAGTTAAGAAATAATGAATTAATGAATTAATGAAGTAAGGATTTAATTTCTCAATAATTCAATGAAATGGTGAATTAATGAATTAATGAATTAATGAATTAATGCATTAATGAATTAATGAATTAATGAATTAATGAATTAATGAATTAATGAATTAATGAATTAATGAATTAATGAATTAGTGAATTAATGAATTAATGAATTAATGAATTAATGAATTAATGAATTAATGAATTAATGAATTAATGAATTAATTAATTTATGAATTAATGAATTAATGAATTAATGTTTTAATGAATTAGTAAATTACTTTATTAACGAATAGATGAATTAATGAATTAATTAACTGATCAATTTATGATTTAATGGAATAAGTAAATAATGAATTAATGAAATAGTAGATTAATGATATAATAAATTAGTGAATTCATTAAATAATGAATTAATGAAATAATGAATTAATGTATTAATGAATTAATGAATTAATGAATTAATGAGTTGATGAATTAATGAACTAATGAATAATGAATTAAAGATTTAATGAATTAGTGAATAAAAGAACAAATGAATTAATGAATTAATGAATTAAGGAAATAATTTCTTGATAATTCAATGAAATAATGAATTAATGAATTAATGAATTAATGAATTAATGAATTAATGAATTAATGAGTTGATGAATTAAGAAAATAAGGAATTAATGAATTAACGAATTAATGAATTAATTAATTAATGATTTAATGAAATAATCAATTATTGATTTAATGAATTATTGAACTAATGAATTATTAAATTAATGAATTAAAGAATTAATGAGTTAGTGAATTAAAGAATTAATGAATTAATGAATTAATGAATTAATGAAATAATGAGTTGATTAATTATAGAATTAATTAATTAATGAAATAAGGATGTAAAGTGTTATTAATTCAATGAGTTAAGGAATTAATGAATTAATGAATTGACGAATTAATGACGTAATGATTTGATGAATTGATGAAATAATGAACTAACGAATAAATGATTTAATGAGTTAATGAATGAATTAATTAATTGATTAATTTATGAACCAATGAGTTAATGAATTAATGATTTAATGAATTAATGAATTATTGAATTAATGAATTAATTAATTAACGAATTAATGAATTAATGATTTAATGAACTAATGAATTAATGAATGAATGATTTAATGAATTAATGAATTAATGAGTTAATGAATTAATAAATTCATGAATTAAAGAATTAATGAGTTAATGAATTAATGAATTAATGAATTAATTAATTAATGAACTAATGTATTAAGGAATTAATAAATAACTGTATTAACGAATTTTTGAATTAATGATTTAATGAATTGATGAGTTAATAAATTGATCAATTTATGACTTAATGGAATAACGAATTAATGAATTATTGAAATAGTAAATTAATGAATTAATAAAAATGTAAATTCATTAATTAATGAATTACTGAATAAAGGAATTAATGAAATAATGAATTAAGGAATTAATGTATTTATGAATTAATGAATTATTAAATTAATGAATTAATGAGTTGATAAATAAAGGAATTAATGAATTAATGAATTAATGAATTAATGAATTGATGAATTAATGAATTGATTAATTAAAGAATTAATGAATTATTGAATTAAGGAAGTAATGTTTTATTAATTCAAAGAGTTAAAGTATTAATGAATAAATAAGTAAAGGAAAAAATGAAATAAGGAATTAATGAAGTATAGATTTATTTTCTCAATACTTCATTGAAATGATGAATTATTGAATTAATGAATTAATGAATTAATGAATTAAAGAATTAATGAATTAATGAATTAATGAATTAATGAATTAATGAATTAATGAATTAATGAATTAATGAATTAATGAATTAATGAATTAATGAATTAATGAAATAATGAATTAATTAATTAATGAATTAATGTATTAATGAATTAGTAAATTACTTTATTAACGAATAGATGAATTAATGAATTAAAGAATTGACTAATTTATGATCTAATGGAATAATGAATTAATGAATTAATGAAATAGAAGATTAATTAATTAATAAATTAGTGAATTCATTAAGTAATGAATTAATGAAATAATGAAATAAGGAAATAATTTCTTAATAATTCAATGAAATGATGAAATAATGAAATAATGAATTAATGAATTAATGTTTTAATGAAGTAATGTATTAATGAATTAATGAATTAATGAATAAAGGAAGAAATGGCTTAATGAATTAATGAAGTAAGGAAATAATTTCTTAATAATTCAATGAAATAATGAATTAATGAAATAATGAATTAATGAATTAATGAATTAATGAACTAATGAATTAATGAGTTGATGAATTAAGAAAATAAGGAGTTAATGAATTATCGAATTAATGAATTAACTAATTAATGATTTGATGAATTAATAAATTTATGAATTAATGAATTATTGAACTAATTAAACTATTAATGAACTAATGAATTAATGAATTAATGAATTAATGAATTAAATGAATTAAAGAATTCATGAATTAATGAAGTAATGAGTTGATTAATTATAGAATTAATGAATTAATGAAATAAGGATGTAATGTGTTATTAATTCAATGAGTTAAGGAATTAATGAATTAATGAATTAATGAATTAACGAATAAATGATTTAATGAGTTAATGAATTAATTAATTTATTAATAAATTGATGAACTAATGAATTAATGAATTAATGATTTAAGGAATTAATGAATTAATAAATTAAGGCATTAATGAATTAATGATTTAATGAATTAATGAATTAATGAATTAAAGAATTAAAGAATTAATGAATTAATGAATTAATGAATTAATGAATTAATGAATTAGTGAATTAATGAATTAATGACTTAATGAATTAATGAATTAATGAATTAATGAATCTATGAATTAATGAATTAATGAATTAATGAATTAATTGAGAAATGAATTAATGAATTAATGAATTAATGAATTAATGAATTAATGATCTAATGTTTTAAGGAATTAATAAATTAATGTATTAACGAATTGTTGAATTAATGATTTAATGAATTGATGAATTAATAAATTGATCAATTTATGATTTAATGGAATAATGAATTAATGAATTATTGAAATAGTAAATTAATGAATTAATAAATTTGTAAATTCATTAAATAATGAATTAATGAATAAATGAATTAATGAATTAATGAATTAAGGAATTAATGTATTTATGAATTAATGAATTATTAAATTAACGAATCAATGAATTAATAAATAAAGGAATTAAAGAATTAATGAATTAGTGAATTAAATAATTAATGAATTAATGAGCTGATTAATTAAAGAATTACTGTTTTAATGAATTAAGGAAGAAATGTGTTCTTAATTCAAAGTGTTAAAGAATAAATGAATTTAGGAATTAACGAATTAATGACGCAATGAATTAATGAATTAATGAAATAATGAATTAACGAATTAATGATTTAATGAGATAATGAATTAAATTATTAATGAATTAATGAATTAATGAATTTATGAATCAATGAATTAATAAATAAAGGAACAAACGAGTTAAGGAATTAATGAAGTAAGGATTTAATTTCTCAATAATTCAATGAAATAATGAAATAATGAATTAATAAATTAAAGAATTAATGAATTAATGAATTAATGAATTAATGAATTAATGAATTAATGAAGACCATGCAAAAGAAAATTTTCTTATATCTGGTAAAATTTCTTTTTGTTTTTGCACATAAAAAGGGTACATAAACTAGATGAACTAGTGACGTTAAAGTGTAGAGCGCAAAGAACGCAATTGTGGTTAAAACATTATCATCAGTGTATTAAACAATTATGGTTCCCAGGTGTTTTGTTACGCAGTTTACGAAAATCAAAACTACGAGTCAACGGAAGAAATCTTACAAGGTTGACGTATTCTAAAATTGAGCAGTTGAAGGAAGATGAAGCAGTGCTACAGGCAAGAATTGGATGTGTATCTTGTGTATTAGATGAACTAAGTCTTTTTGCAAGAATGAAATTTTTTATGTTTTTGCCGACAGTTATGAAGAAAGATAAAGCAAGAATTTTGAACAAATTGGAAAAAGATGTAAAACCTGGAGTTTTGTGTGATTTAATACCGACCGATCTTGATAAGCGTGTGCTTAACTTATCAAAAGTGCCAATCGATCAGCTAACAATGGAGGCACTATCGATGGGCCGAAATTATGGAATACATCATTCAAATAAATGCAATGTTGATTTTGAGGCAGCATTTGAAATGTTATTTGAACAAACAGCTGACTTGGAGCCTACCAGTATTGATTATAAAAATTGGTTCAAGGCTACACTAGTTGATCAGGCTTCACACTTGAAATCGTCTAAATGCGCAGAGCAGCATGCGTTGACACAGCAGCATCTAAATGCACTTAGAAATATCAGAAGAAATGCAGACATCAAAATACTACGCGCTGATAAAGGAAAGAGCGCAGTTATAATGGACAAATCTGAATACGGACAAAAGATGGAAAACGTGTTAAATAACAATACAAAATTCACACGTCTAGACGATAAATCAGATGAAATAGACAAGGTGGAGCGCAAAGTAATTAATGAAATTAAGATTTTGACAGATGCCGGATTTATTGATGAGGCCACTGCACAGAAGCTCAAGCCAGTTGGATCATCTACACCAATAATGTACGGATTACCAAAAACACACAAAAGAGGTTGTCCTATGAGGCCAATTTTATCAATGGTAAATTCTCCGTTTCATGCACTAGCTAAATGGCTAGTTCGTTTACTTGAACCATTACGTAAACTACTAGGTAATTATTCGGTTGCCGATTCGTTTGAGTTTGTAAACAAAATTCAAGATATAAATGTTAAAAACGAGATTATGGTATCTTTTGATGTTACGTCTTTGTTTACAAATGTTCCAATTGATGAAACCATTGACATTATAGTCAAAGCGGTAGAACACGATATATTACCATCGCCGGTGCCAGGTCAAACTCTACGCAAGCTTATCTTATTATGCACGAAAGACGTACGATTTCGTTTTAATGGAAACATCTACAAACAGACTGATGGTGTCGCAATGGGAAGCCCCTTATCTCCAGTGTTGGCTGAGATTTTTCTAGGGCACCTAGAAAATACATCATTAAAGAGTGACATAAGTAAATGTGCTCAATATATACGGTACGTGGATGATATATTTCTTGTACTTAAAAACAGGTCGCAATCACGAACATTGCTTCAAAGTTTCAACAAAGCACATAAGAATATCGGTTTCACGTCAGAGCACGAGAAAGATGACTGTCTGCCTTTACTTGATGTACTGTTAAAGAAAGAAACTAATGGTAAATTAAACAGAACAATTTACCATAAACCAACATGGTCTGCACAGTATTTGCATTACAGCAGTTTTGTGCCATTTCAATATAAATTATCAACAGTTCGTGGTTGCTTCTCAAGAATTGACAGGTTGGTTAGTCAAGATTCTAAAGAAAATGAATATAATAAGGCAATTAACGATTTAATGTCTAATGGCTATCCCAGACAATTAATTGAATCAATTATTAAAAGGGGAGTTAACCAGAAACAGACGTACTATGGGCCAGAAAAGAAAACCGTCTACCTAAACATCCCATTTAAGGGGGATGCAGTTTCCCGAATGGCACAAAAGTAAGTTGAAGCAGCATTGACACGCACATTTAATGCAGCCAAACTACGAGTGTTATTTAAGGTAACACACTTGCCTTTACCAGCAATCAAAGAGAAACAGCCGTTAATGTAGATATCAAATATTATTTACCAATATACATGCGCAAGTTGTCGATCAACTTACGTAGGCCGATCGACCAGACGGTTAATTACTCGAATGAGAGAACATTGCAACTTGAACGCCTGTTTTAAATCAAATGGTGAATACACGTCTGCTATTGCGCAACACATCATCGAAACAACGCACGTATGTTCTCCAGACGTAGCATTCAAAGTAATTTCTAAATGCAGAAACAAAAGGGAGCTAGCTACATACGAAGCCTTATGGATAAACAAATTGCAGCCGGATTTATGTAAGCAGAAGAAGCATGTACAAGCATTGATTTTGAACTGGATGTGACGCACGCAATTTGATTGGTTTCTATTTTTCACACACGCTTTGTTCACGTATTTCTATCTTGTTTTGCTTTCCAATTTATATATAAAGATATGTTCATGAGTAGATATTTAAGAAGACCATGCGAAAGAAAATTTTCTTATATCTGATAAAATTTCTTTTTGTTTTTGCACATAAAAAGGGTACAATGAATTAATGAATTAATGAAATAATGAATAAATGAATTAATGAATTAATGAATTAATGAATTAATGTATTAATGAATTAGTAAATTACTGTATTAACGAATAGATGAATTAATGAATTAATGAATTGATTAATTTATGATCTATTGGAATAATGAATTAATGAAATAATGAAATAGTAGATTAATGAATTAATAAATAAGGGAATTCATTAAAAAATGAATTAATGAAATAATGAAGGAAGGAAATAATTTCTTAATAATTCAATGAAATGATGAATTAATGAATTAATGAATTAACGAATTAATGAATTAAAGAATTAATGAATTAATGAATTAAAGAATTAATGAATTAATGAGTTGATGAATTAAGAAAATAAGGTATTAATGAATTAAAGAATTAATGAATGAATTAATTAATGATTTAGTGAAATAATGAATTAATGAATTAATGAATTAGTGAACTAATGAATTAATAAATTAATGAATTAATGAATTAATGAATTAATGAATTAATGAATTAATGCATTAATGAATTAATGAATTTATTAATTAATGAATTAATGATGTAATAATTTAATGAATTATAGAATTAATGAAATGGTGAAATAAGGAAGAAATGTGTTATTAATTAATGAGTTAAATAATTAGTGAATTAATGAATTGACGTATTAGTGAATTAATGAATTAATGAATTAATGAAGTAAGGAAATAAATTCTTGATAATTCATTCCTTTTCAGATGATTAATATTAGAAGGCCGAAGAAATGTTTCATGTATATATTCCGCACAATGTAGCACATATAAATATAAAGTGATTTATGTCTATAAAGCGAAATGTTTAGCACAAATGTCTGGATTGGCATGAATATAGTCATATGGTTGAAAATACATGATAATATGAACATAGTAAAATGATTTATGTTTATAAAGTAAAATGTTTTATAAACAAGTAGTCATTGTTACACAAATGTCTGGATTGTAATGAGTAGTCAGACGATTAAAGATACATGATAACATGAGTCTAGTAAAATTATTTATGTTTATAAAGGAACATGTTTTGTGTAAACCGTTTAACAACTTTTATGACAAAAACTCAAAGAATACACGATGATGGTGATGGGGTTAACCTTGAAAGTTATCACTAAAATTGACCATGGAAACCGTTTAAAATTTAAATGACAAACAACTCACAAATTTATCGTTCTTTGCTTTCTTTAGTAAAAAATCTCTTATTTTCATAGTAATGAATAGTATAATAAAGTGAGATAAATTCACTGTTATACAATAGTCCACCGCGTGATCCTCTCGGATCGCGCGCGGTTCTGTCTATTTAATAAAAACACTATTAATTACAAATAAATTTGCAGTTCAAGAAATATCGATTAAAACTGCTTGAGACTAAAAGAGATTGTTCCTAAAATCACAGCTAAGAGAAATATTGTTTAAGGACAGAGTTAGAATATTTGACCTTAAAGAGCACAGCGTTTGTAAAAATTGACCTTCGTTGGGTTGTAACACGGAGCCGCGTGTTACATACACCCCCCCGACAGTGAAAATTAGTACACAATGAAGGGGGCTAACCTTACAGGAAATGTTATTGCTCTTTCATGCCGTATAACGACTGATTTTGGTTCTGTCAACACTGATACTGGCTCCTCTATTTCTCGCGTTCTTGGACGGATGGTTAGGTCGAAGTGTTCGAGAAAGTCACGTCCAATGATGTTTCATGTCGTGTTGTCGATGATGAACGGATATTTGAAACATCATTTTGAGTTGGAGAACGAGATTGTGTGTACTCGTACCCCAAACGTCGCTATGTTGGAGCCATTTGCGCAGGTCAGACTGCTGGTGTCGACTGGGTGGGTTGGTTCGAGATAATTGTGGCGTAGTGAGCTTACATCTGATCCAGTGTCTATGACAATTCATTCGCCAGAGATTGCGTCACGGATGAGAAAGTATGTTGATAGTGGCAACCGGCGATGAGATTGATTGCTGGCATTTGGGCGTTTGAAGCATGACTTAATTGGAGCCGTCGCTGTAAAGACAATAGTTTGATTGCGCTCCACCGCGAAGGCAACGTGCTTCGAGCCATCAGACGTGGAGCGGCCAACAATTTGGGGTGCTCAGCCTCTGCTGCCGCCGAGGAGGCTGACCCCACCCGTCTTCCGAACCTTCCATGGGCAGAATCACCTGAGTTGTTGAGGGTGACCACGCCCATTTGAACGTCGTGTCTGTGCGCGGGTATGTGCAGCCGTTTCCGAGGCAATAACGTGTGTAGTGGCCTTCACTGAAAGTGCTTGAATTTCCCAAAATCTGGCTGTTTATTAATTCCTTACTGGCTGTGAGTTCGACGAACCGGGGCACCATAATGTAGGGGAACTTTTCGCTGTTGCTATCTCGTTCCTGATTTTTTACCCCTACTACTTATCAATGGTTGCTATTATTACTACCCGAGCACCCAATCAGTCTGTTCCTTTTCAGATGATTAATATTAGAAGGCCGAAGAAAGGTTTCCTGTATATAATCCACACAATGTAGCGCATATAAATATAAAGTGATTTATGTCTATAAAGCGAAATGTTTAGCACAAATGTCTGGATTGGCATGAATATAGTCATATGGTTGAAAATACATGATAATATGAACATAGTAAAATGATTTATGTTTATAAAGTAAAATGTTTTATACACAAGTGGTCATTGTTACACAAATGTCTGGATTGTAATGAGTAGTCAGACGATTAAAGATACATAATAACATGAGTCTAGTAAAATTATTTATGTTTATAAAGGAAAAGGTTTTGTGTAAACCGTTTAACAACTTTTATGACAAAAACTAAAAGAATACATGATGATGTTGATGGGGTTAACCTTGAAAGTTATCACTAAAATTGACCATGGAAACCGTTTAAAATTTAAATGACAAACAACTCACAAATTTATCGTTCTTTGCTTTCTTTAGTAAACAATCAATCATTTTCATAGTAATGAATAATATAATAAAGTGAGATAAATTCACTGTTAGTCCACCGCGTGATCCTCTCGGATCGCGCGCGGTTCTGTCTATTTAATAAAAACACTATTAATTACAAATAAATTTGCAGTTCAAGAAATATCGATTAAAACTGGTTGAGACTAAAAGAGTTTCTTTCTAAAATCACAGCTAAGAGAAATATTGTTTAAGGACAGAGTTAGAATATTTGACCTTAAAGAGCACAGCGTTTGTAAAAATTGACATTCGTTGGGTTGTAACACGGAGCCGCGTGTTACAAATTAATGAATTAATGAGTTGATGAATTAAGAAAATAAGGAATTAATGAATTAACTAATTAATGAATTAATTATTTAATGATTTAATGAAATAAACAATTAATGAATTAATAAATTATTGAACTAATGAGTGAATAAATTAATGAATTAAAGAATTAATGAATTAATCAATTATTGAGTTAATGAATTAATGAATTAATGAATTAATGAATTAATGAGTTGATTAATTAAAGAATTAATGAGTTAATGAATGAAAGAAGTAGTGTGTTATTAAATCAATGAGTTAAGAAATTAATCAATTAATGAATTAGCGAATTAATGACGTAATGAGTTAATGAATTAATGAAATAATGAATTAATGAACTAATGAATTAATGAATTATTGATTCAAGGAATTAATGAATTAATCAATTAATGAATTAATGAATTAATGAATTAATGAATTAATGATTTAATGAATTAATGAATTAATGAATTAATGAATTAATGAATTAATGAATTAATGAATTAATGAATTAATGAATTAATGAATTAATGAATTAATGAATTAATGAATTAATGAATTAATGAATTAATGAATTAATGAATTAATGAATTAATGAATTAATGAATTAATGAATTAATGAATTAATGAATTAATGAATTAATGAATTAATGAATTAATGAATTAATGAATTAATGAATTAATGAATTAATGAATTAATGAATTAATGAATTAATGAATTAATGAATTAATGAATTAATGAATTAATGAATTAATGAATTAATGAATTAATGAATTAATGAATTAAAGAATTAATGAGTTAATGAATTTGTGAGTTGATTAATTACAGAATTAATTATTTAATGAAAAAAGGAAGTAATGTGTTATTAATTTAATGAGTTAAGGAATTAATGAATTAGTGAATTAACGAATTAATGACGTAATGAGTTAATGAATTAATGAAATAATTAATTAACGAATAAATGATTTAATGAGTTAATGAATTAATTAATTAATGAAATAGTGAGCTAAACAATTAATGAATTAATTAATTTACTTAATTAATGAATTAATGAATTAGTGAATTAATTAATTTACTTAATTAATGAATTAATGAATTAGTGAATTAATTAATTAATGAATTAATGAACTAATGTATTAAGGAATTAATAAATTACTGTATTAACGAATTGTTGAATTAATGATTTAATGAATTGATGAATTAATAAATTGATCAATTTATGATTTAATGGAATAATGAATTAATGAATTATTGAAATAGAAAATTAATGAATTAATAAATTATTAAATTCATTAAATAACGAATTAATGAATAAAAGAAATAATGAATTAATGAATTAATGAATTAATGTATTTATGAATTAATGAATTATTAAATTAATGAATTAATGAGTTGATAAATTAATGAATTATTGAATTAATGAATTAATGAATTAATGAATTTATCAGTTAATGAATTAATGAATTAATGAGTTGATTAATTAAAGTTTTAATGATTTAATGAATTAAGGAAGTAACGTGTTATTAATTCAAAGAGTTAAGAAATTAATGAATAATTGAATTAGCGAACTAAAGGCGCAATGAATTAACGAATTACTGAAATAATGAATTAACTAATTAATTATTTAATGAGTTAATGAATTAAATAATTAACGAATTAATGAATTAATGAATTAATGAATTAATGAATTAATGAATTAAGGAATTAATGAATAAATGAATTAATGAATTAATGAATTAATCATATAATGAATTATTGAATTAATGAATTAATGAATTAATGAATTTATGAATTAATGTATTAATAAAATAATGAATAAATGAATTGATGAATTAATAATTTAATGAATGAATGAATCAATGAACTAATGAATTAATGAATTAATGAATTAATGAATTAATGAATTAATGAATTAATGAATTAATGAATTAATGAATTAATGAATTAATGAATTAATGAATTAATGAATAAATGAATGAATGAATAAATGAATTAATGAATTAATGAACTAATGAATTAATCACTTGTTGAATTAAGAAAATAAGGAATTAATGAATTAATGAGTTAAGGAATTAATGAATTAATAATATAATGAAATAATGAATTAATGAATTAATGAATTATTGAACTAATGATTTAATAAATAAATGAATTAGTTAGTTAGTGAAATAATGAATTAATGTATCAATGAGATTATGAATTAATGATTTAATGAGGTGTTTATTTAGGGATTTAATGAATTACTGAATTAAAAAAGTAATGTGATATTGATTCAATGAGTTGAGGAATTAATAAGTTAATGAATTAACGAAATAATGACGTAATGGTTTAAGGAATGAATGAAATAATGAATTAACGAATTAATGAATAAATGAATTAATGAGTTGATGAATTAAGGAATTAATGAACAAATGAATTAATGAATTAAAGAACTAATGAATTAATGAGTTGATTAATTAAGGAATTAATGAAATAATGAATTAAGAAAGTAATGTGTTATTAATTGAATGAGTTAAGGAATTAATGTCTTAGTGATTAAACAAATTAATGACGTAATTAGTTAATGAATTATTTAGTTAATTAATTAACGTATTAAAGGTGTAATGAGTTAATGAATTAATTAAATAATGAATTAGTGAACTAATGAATTAATGAACTAATAATTTCATGAATTAATGAATTAATGAGATAATGAATTAATGAATTAGGGAATTAACGATTTAATGAATTGCAAAATTACTGTATTAACGAATTGATGAATTAATGAATTATTGGAGTGTGGAGGATGTTGAGTCGTCCGCCTTATATAAAATGACCTTGAATGATAAATTTAAACCAAAATAGCTGATTGTAACAACTTTATTTAAAAAGAATTTTTTATTTTTATTTACCATAACATTCTTTGTTTAAATACTTGATTTTTAAAATTGTGCGCTAATCTGTGTTTTTGAGTATCTTGCTAACGATCTGGTACTAAAATTTTGGTCTGCTTCATTTTAACATTTCTTTCCATAATAAACGATTACAACATTATACAATAAACTCTTTCATCAATTGCCTTTTTGTTCTGATATAATATAACATTAAGGAGGAGCCTTGGAACAGGTATCATTGTTTTATTTGTTGGTCACGCACACATCGAAACAGATTATTGCTGGCATTGCAGCTGTTCGACTCTCACCTTCCATTTGCCCATGTAAGTGTCAAATTAATTATTAAAACATTTGATCATGGTTACCGATATTAAATATGAGGACACATGTAAGTTAGTGAAGGACATAGCGGACTTTAATTTAAATGACACAAGCAATAATATAAACATATCAGACTCTACTAGGAATTTTAGGACTTCCATCGATCTGACATCTGTGGGGCTTACAGACACGAATAGGTTAGGGGCCTCAACAAATTTTGGCGACCGCGCCAGTCCAAAAATGTTAAGTCTACCACAGTGTAAGTCAGAAAAACATTCAAGTTGGGTAGGAGATGCCCATATGATATTTAGTGCTTACAATGTCGTGAACCCTATGTAAAAATTTGTTGCAGCATGGATGGCATTGCCTGAAAATTTCCGAAATGCTTTGGAAAATTTCAGAGGCAGAACTGTACAAGAAAAGCCGTATAATGCATTTGAGTTATTTATGGCAGAAATTCAATAGAGATAGCAGCCTGGAAGATCCGCGCAAATGTGCGAATTATTACGTTTAGAAAAAGTGGGGCTTCAACTGCCGTCCGAATTTTACGAACGCCTTTGCACAAAAGCTCCCAGGTTGAATATATCTAGAGATGTCGTCAACTCCATTTTTACAGCTGAGCTACCAATTAGGCTCAGAACAACAATGGAAGTATTTGACACAATGAACATAGATTTGCCAACAAAACTCAGAGGGTTAGACGGTGTGTATAAAGAGCAGGAACCACAGGTACATGCTGTAATGACAGATTCTGTAACGATGCAGCCAGTCAGGGCAGATACCGAAAACCACCTGGCTATACAAGAAACTTTGCGTTTCTTATGTAGAGAAAATGCTATCTTGCGTAGTGATTTTGCACAACTTCAGAGTCAGGATAGGTATAATAGACGTCGAAGGAGTCACTCACGTCAGCGCTTCAAAGGGCTACGCGGATGGTGCAAGGCACATTGCGAATACGGACGCAGTGCGAAGTGCCAAGGCGAAAATTGTAATTACCCGCGATTAGGTGGACCCACAGGGAAACGAAGCACAAAACCGGTTGAGAGGAATCCGTCACCGGGAAAAGGGAACAACCCACGCTTTTAGGAGCCGTAGGGGGGTTCCATTGCAAAGGCTCCCAGATATGCCTTTAAAAGGCATACACAAAGCAAAAGAGGCGACTAGTACAAATAGCACCGAGATAAAAGGCAAGAGAGTCCGATTCTCACTAAGCGGGGATCTTGAAAACATTGCCGGATTGTCCAGCAAAAAGTTCATTATTTAGAATGAATTATCTGGATTAGAATTTCTCATAGACACGGGTGCTGAGGTAAGCATTGTTAGGTCAGACGTGGTGGAAGCAGATTGCCCTACATTTGATTATCAACTATGGGCCGCTAACTGTAGTCCAATTGAAGTAAAAGGGATGAAAGAAATGTTGGTAACATTAGGCCAGAAATCTTCCCTTCGTTGGAATTTTCTAGTAGCCGATGTCAAAGACCATATCATTGGCATGGATTTCTTGACCCATTTTAAGCTGACATTAGACAACATGGCCAGAACTATCGCAGAAGGCGTAGGGACATCAACACATACTGAGTCTAACGTGTCGGCAGTTAGAACAGTCCTCTTACCTCGTCCAACAGTCGCACATGACTTTGCCGATATAATCGAGAAGCACCTAGCAGTGTTTCAACCTTTCAGTGCCAAAAGGATAGGTCTGAAGACAGGAGTAGAACACCTAATAGAATTGGTGGCGCCGTTGCCTTGTTCACCAAAGGCTCAACCATTGGCACAACACAAGCAACAGGTTGCTTTGTCCGAATTTCACCAATTGCGCGAAGAGGGGATTTGTAGAAGGTCAAATTCCAATTTTGCTTCCCCAATAGTGGTAGTTCCCAAACCTGAACCGGGTCAATGGAGGGTTTGTGGGAATTATCGTCTATTAAACTCAGTGACGAAGGGTGATTCTTATACTCTCCCTAACCAGAGTACCTTACTCCGAGATATAATGGGATATGAGGTTTATTCAACTTTAGATCTCCAGAAAGCGTACCACCAGGTACCAATGGATGAAAGTTTGATACCACTCACCGCAGTCAAATTTCCAGGAGGAGGATTGCATGAATTTCTTCGCATGCCTTTTGGTTTGAAAAGTGCTAGTCAGACATTACAGCGTTTGGCCGAAGAAATTCTTCAGAATTGTCCATTTGCGAGAGTATATATAGACGACATAATTATTTTCAGTCGCTCACGAAATGAACATCGTACGCATTTGGAAACGGTTTTGACCAGGCTGGAACAATATGGATTAGTGGTCAAACCTAATAAGAGTAATATAGGTTGCTCTTCAGTTAAATACCTTGGGCATATACTTTCCAAAGACGGAATTAAACATTTGGAAGTTAAGGTCCAAGCTATTAAGGACATAACGGAATCCCGAACCGTACGCCAGTTGCGAAAGTTGTTGGGTATGATCAGCTATTATCGTCGATTCATTCCAGGTCTAGCCGGAATTCTTGGATCGTTAACAAGCCATCTCTCTCGTTAAAAGAGCACGATCGATAAGTCTTGGCCTATAAACTTGAGTCAAGAAGACCGAGAAAATTTCCAAAAGGCCAAGGACATGTTAAGTGACGTAACCACATTAGCACCTGTAGATTGGGAAAAACCTTTCGAACTAATCACAGATGCCTCAGATGTTGCATTAGGGGCAGTGCAACAGCAAAGAGATCAGGACGTAGTAAGACCGATTGGGGTTTATAGCCGTAAGCTTAATGATCGAGAAAAACGTTATGATACGTTTGGCAAAGAGCTTCTAGCAGTGTATGCAGCAGTGATACACTTCGAGCATTACTTAGATGGTCACAAGTTTAAGTTATTGACCGATCATAAGCCATTGATTAGCATACTTGGTAAGACAGCTAGGCTTAATTACTCTTGTATAGTAAATTCCCAAATAACAAGGTTAGCAGAGTTCGATTTCACTGTGTCTCATATTGCTGGTAAGAAGAATGTGGTGGCCGATGCACTTAGCCGACCGAATGAAGCTGATGTCGAGCTGATATTTCAAGGTCCATTAAAAAATTTAGATGAATCTATGAGCGATTTCGTTAGTCAAATCGAGGAAGCGCAAGGATCGGATCCCTTTACATTAGTATTATCTAAAAGACCAGGATATGTTCGTAAGCTCATAAGTGGCAAGTGATTGTTATGCGAAACATGTAGAAGTCAACCACGACCATATGTGCCATTGGAGTTACGGGCCAAGATTATCCAAGTGTTGCATGACATGGGTCATCCATCCATTAAAGCCACCATTCGATTGATCAACGACAGATACTTATGGCCGCACATGTCTCAAGACATACGGGTATGGGTAAGAGCCTGTGCCAAGTGTCAAACGTGTAAGGTGTGGAGACATACCAGAACCGATATAAAGAACGTTGGAATAGCAAATGGACAGTTCAGACACGTATACCCAGACATTGTTGAGATGCCTGAAGTAAACGGAAACAAATACTTGCTGACTATGGTAGATAGATTTAGTCGTCAATTTGAAGTGGCGATATTAAAAGACATGACAGCGCAAGAGGTTTTGTTCGCGTTTCTACATAATTGGATATCGCGTTATGGTGTTCCGGAAAAGGTCACTAGTGATCGCGGTAGTCAATTTAAGTCAGAGCATTTCGTAAGATCCCTCAACATCATGGGAACCATTATAATACATACTAGCGCCTATAACACACGAGCAAATGGGATGGTAGAAAGGCTACATTGTGAGCTGAAAGCTGCATTAAGCTGTACAATTAGAACAAGCTGGATACACGATCTTCCTATAGTACTACTCGCCATGCGCAACAGATATAGGGCACAATTAGGAACTTCCATTGCAGAATTGGTTTATGGAGAACCATTAAGGTTGCCTGGAGATCTAATTGAAACTCCAACTAGTCTTGATTGGGCTTCTAGTTATGTAGATTTGTTTGTAGGAGCACTTAGAGACAAGATGTGTCTTTTGGCCCCAACCAAGACTAGAAAACCTAAAACTAAATGCTATGTGTTTTCTGATTTAAAATCGGCTTCGCATGTATATATAATTAATGAGAATAGGAAGAACTGCCTAGCACCATTTTACAAAGGACCTTACAACGTCAAGAGGATGACTGACACGAACGTCATCCTAGAAATAACTGGCATTGAGGATTGTGTTACGTTGGATCGCTGTATTCCCCAGTTTATCTGGAGTGACGGTGTGACCGAATTTAAAGATGCGTCGAATGACCGTTCCACGGGCGAATCTGAGGTGTGCAATCCAATCGTGCAGACACATAATGAAATGCAGCAATCGGAAGAACCGTTGTTTAACATAGCAAAATCCTATTCTACTGAATCACAGCATGAAAACTATTTTCGATACCAGTTGATTTTGAAGAACCAGCGAATGTTTTACCGGGCGAGATGACGACGTCAGGGGCGCCAGTATGCACAAAACGTTCTGGAAGAATACATCGTCAGCCGAAGAACGATGAATATATCTACTATTATTCGTCCCTCTTTTTTTTGAGAAGGTGGTGTATGTGGAGGATGTTGAATCCTCCGCCTTATATAAAATGACCTTGAATGATAAATTTAAACCAACATAGCTGATTGTAACAACTTTATTTAAAAAGAATTTTTTCTTTTTATTTTCCAGAACATTCTTTGTTTAAATACTTGATTTTTAAAAATGTACGCTAATTTGAGTTTTTGAGTATCTTGCTAACGGTCTGGTACTAAAATCTTGGTCTGATGCATTTTAACATTTCTTTCCATAATAAACGATTACAACATTACACAATAAACTCTTCCATCAATTACCTTGTGTTCTGATATAAAATAACACTAAGGAGGAGCTTTGGAACAGGTATAATTGTTTTATTTGTGGGTCACGTACCCATCGAAACAGATTATTGCTGGCATAGCAGCTGTCCGACTCTCACCTTCCATTTGCCATTGTAAGTGTCAATTTAATTATAAAAACATTTGATCATGGTTACCGATATTAAATATGAGGACACATGTAAGTTAGTGAAGGATATAGCGGACTTGAATTTAAATGACACTAGCAATAATATAAGCATATCAGACTCTACTGTGAATTTTAGGACTTCCAGCGATCTGGCATCTATGGGGCTTACATACACGAATAGGTTAGGGGCCTCAAAAGAAGTAAGTAAATAATTTCTTAATAATTCAATGAAATAATGAATTAATGAATTAATGGATTAATGACTTAATGAATTAATGTACTAATGAATTAATGAGGTGATGAATTAAGAAAATAAGGAATTAAGGAATTAATGAATTATTAAATTTATGAATTTTTGAATTTATGAATTAATAAACAAATGAGTTGATTAAAAAAGGAATTAATTAATTAATGAATTAAGGAAGTAAGGAAATAATTTCTCAATAATTCAATGAAATAATGAATTAATGTATTAATGAATTAGTGAATTAATGAATTAATAAATTAATGAATTAATGAATTAATGAACTAATGAATTAATGAGTTGATGAATTAAGAAAATAAGGAATTAATGAATTAATGAATTAATGAATTAATTAATTAATGATTTAATGAAATAATGAATTAAATATTTAATGAATTAATGAATTAATGAATGAATGAATTAATGAATTAATGAAATAATGAATTAATGAATTAATGAATTAATGAATTAATGAATTAATGAATTAAAGGGTTGATTAATTAAGGAATTAATGAATTGATGAATTAAGGAAGTAAAGTGCTATTAATTGAATATGTTAAAGAATTAATGAATTAGTGAATTAACAAATTAATGCCGTAATGAGTTAATTAAATAATGAAATAATGAATTAACGAAATAATGATGTAATGAATTAATAAATAAATTAATTATTTAATTAATGAACTAATGAATTAAGGAATTAATGATTTAAGGAATTAATGAATTAATGATTTAATGAATTAATGAATTAATGAATTAATGAATTAATGAATTAATGAATTAATGAATTAATGAATTAATGAAATAATGAATTAATGATATAATGAATTAATGAAGTAATAAATTAATGAATTAATGAATTAATAAATTAATGAATTATTGAATTATTGAATTAATGAATTATGAATTAATGAATTTATGAATTAATGTTTTAATGAATTAGTAAATTACTGTATTAACAAATAGATTAATTAATGATTTAACAAATTGATCAATTTGTGATTTAATGGAATAATGAATTAATGAATTAATGAAATAGTAGGTGAATGAATTAATAAATTAGTGTATTCATTAAATAATGAATTAATGAATTAATGAAATAATGATGTAAGGAAATAATTTCTTAATAATTCAATGAAATAATGAAATGATGAAATTTAAACAATACTTGATTGCGCGGGTGGTGGTAACAATTCATTAAATCAAGTTTGCGTGCTTGAAGTAAACACCAATCCCATTGTATTTAACTCTGATGATGATCAATGAAGGTCGAAACGCGTCAGTGCGTTACAGCTGGCGGTAGTTTTGTTATGTTTTTCGATGACTGGTTAAATACAATGGGATTGGTGTTTTCTTCAAGCACGCAAACTTGATTTAATGAAATGTTACCACCACCCGCGCAATCAAGTATTGTTTAAATTGTATTTACTATATATGTATATGTGTGGAAAGCTGCAAACTGTTAATTTTCGTGACTGCATAGAAATTGTGCAGCCAACATTTCCAGTTAAGTTCAATGTATGCAAGACTGCTAGATGTGAGAGCCGCATATGCAAATTTGATTTCCATATATATTCAACGCGGTATAATCCTCGATAGTCAGTTTGCCGTCGTACTCTGATGATGATCATGGAAGGTCGAAACGCGTCAGTGCGCTGCAGCTGGCAGTAGTTTTGTTATGTTGTTCGATGACTGGTTAAATACAATGGGATTGGTGTTTACTTCAAGCAGGCAAACTTGATTTAAAGTAATGAAATTATGAATTTATGAATTAATGAATTAATGTATAAATGAATTAATGAATTAATGAATTAATGAAATAATGAATTTATGAATTAATGAATTAATGAATTAATGAATAAATGAACAAATGAATTAAGGAATTAATGAAGTAAGGATTTAATTTCTCAATAATACAGGAACAGGTATAATTGTTTTATTTGTGGGTCACGTACACATCGAAACAGATTATTGCTGGCATAGCAGCTGTCCGACTCTCACCTTCCATTTGCCATTGTAAGTGTCAATTTAATTATTAAAACTTTTGATCATGGTTACCGATATTAAATATGAGGACACATGTAAGTTAGTGAAAGACATAGCGGACTTGAATTTAAATGACACAATCAATAATATAAGCATATCAGACTCTACTGTGAATTTTAGGACTTCCAGCTATCTGGCATCTATGGGACTTACATACACGAATAGGTTAAGGGTCTCAAAACAAGTAAGGAAATAATTTCTTAATGATTCAATGAAATAATGAATTAATGAATTAATGAATTAATGAATTAATGAATAAATGTACTAATGAAATAATGAGGTGATGAATTAAGAAAATAAGGAATTAAGGAATTAATGAATAAATGAATTTATGAATTTATGAATTTATGAATTTATGAACAAATGAGTTGATTAATTAAGGATTTAATTAATTAATGAATTAAGGAAGTAAGGAAACAATTTCTCAATAATTCAATGAAATAATGAAATAATATATTAATGAAATAATGAATTAATGAATTTATTAATTAATGAATTAATGAATTAATGAATTAATGATTTATTGAAATAATGAATTAAAATATTTAATGAATTAATAATTAATGAATTAATGAATTAATGAGATAATGAAATAATGAGTTTTTTAATTAAGGAATTAATGAATTAAGGAAGTAATGTGTTATTAATTCAATGAATTAATGAATTAATGAATTAATGAATTAATGAATTAATGACGTAATGAGTTAATGAATTAATGAATTAATAAGTTAACGAATTAATGAGGTAATGAGTTTATGAATTAATGGAAGATTGAATTATGGAATTAATGATGTAATGAGTTAATGAATTAATTAATTAATTAATTAATGAACTAATGATTTAATGAATTAATGATTTAATGAATTAATAAATTAATGAATGAATAAATGAATGAATTAATGAATTAAAGAATTAATGAATTAATGAATTAATATATTAATGAATTAGTAAATTACTGTATTAACGAATAGATGAATTAATGAATTAATGAATTAATGAATTAATGTATTAATGAATTAGTAAATTACTGTATTAACGAATAGATGAATTAATGAGTTAATGAATTAATGAATCAATGAATTAATGAATTAATGAATTAATGAATTAATGAATTAATGAATTAATGAATTAATGAATTAATGAATTAATGAATTAATGAATTAATGAAATAGTAATTTAATGAATTAATAAATTAATGAATTCATTAAATATTGAATTAATGAATAAAAGAATTAAGGAATTAATGAACTAAAGAAGTAAGGAAATAATTTCTTAATAATTAAATTATATAAGGCATCAATGAATTAATGAATTAATGAATTGATTAATTATTGACCTATTGATTTAATGAATTAATGAAATAATGAATAAACGAATAAATGATTTAATGTGTTAATGAATGAATTAATTAATTAATTAATTAATGAAATAATGAATTAATGAATTAATGAATTAATGTATTTATGAATTAATGAATTAATGAATTAATGATTTAATTAATTAATAAATTAAAGATCTAATGAATTAATGAATTAATGAATTAATGAATTAATGAATTAATAAATTAATGAATTAATGAATTAATGAACTAATGTATTAAGGAATTAATAAATTACTGTATTAACGAATTGTTGAATTAATGATTTAATGAATTGATTTATTAATAAATTGATCAATTTATGATTTAATGGTTTAATGAATTGACGAATTAATGAAATAGTAAATTAATGAATTAATAAATTAGTGAATTCATTACATAATGAAGTAATGTATTAAGGAAATAATGAATTATTGAATTAATGAATTTATGAATTTATGAATTAATAAATTAATGAATTTATGAATAAGGAATTAATGAATTAATGAATTAATGAATTAGTGCATTAATGAATTAATGAGGTAATGAGTTAATGAAATAATGGAAGAATGAATTATGGAATTAATGATGTAATGAGTTAATGAATTAATTAAATAATTAATTAATGAACTAATGATTTAATGAATTAATGATTTAAGGAAATAATGATTTCATGAATTAATTAGTTAATGAATTAATGAAATAATGAATTAATAAATTTATGAATGAATAAATGAATGAATTAATGAATTAATGAATGAATGAATTAATGAATTAATGAATTATTGAATTAATGAATTAAAGAATTAATGAATTAATGAATTAATGTATTAATGAATTAGTAAATTACTGTATTAACGAATAGATGAATTAATGAATTAATGAATTAATGAATTAATGTATTAATCAATTAGTAAATTAATGTATTAATGAATAGATGAATTAATGAATTAATGAATTAATGAATTAATGAATTAATGAATTAATGAATTAATGAATTAATGAATTAATGAATTAATGAATTAATGAATTAATGAATTAATGAATTAATGAATTAATAAATTAATGAATTCATTAATTAATGAATTAATGAATTAATGAATTAATGAATTAATGAATTAATGAATTAATGAATTAATTCATTAATTCATTAATTCATTAATTCATTAATTCATTAATTCATTAATTCATTAATTCATTAATTCATTAATTCATTAATTCATTAATTCATTAATTCATTAATTCATTAATTCATTAATGAATTAATTCATTAATTCATTAATTAATTAATTCATTAATGCATTAATTCATTAATTCATTAATGCATTAATTCATTAATGCATTAATGAATTAATGAATTAATGCATTAATTCATTAATTCATTAATTCATTAATTCATTAATTCATTAATTCATTAATTCATTAATTCATTAATTCATTAATTAATTAATTCATTAATTCATTAATTCATTAATTCATTAATTCATTAATTCATTAATTCATTAATTCATTAATTCATTAATTCATTAATTAATTAATTCATTAATTCATTAATTAATTAATTCATTAATTCATTAATTCATTAATTCATTAATTCATTAATTCATTAATTCATTAATTCATTAATTCATTAATTCATTAATTCATTAATTCATTAATTCATTAATTCATTAATTCATTAATTCATTAATTCATTAATTCATTAATTCATTAATTCATTAATTGATTAATTTATTAATTCATTAATACATTAATACATTAATTCATTAATTAATTAATTCATTAATTCATTAATTCATTAATACATTAATTCATTAATTCATTAATTAATTAATTCATTAATTCATTAATTCATTAATTCATTAATTCATTAATTCATTAATTCATTAATTCATTAATTCATTAATTCATTAATTCATTAATTCATTAATTCATTAATTCATTAATTCATTAATTCATTAATTCATTAATTCATTAATTCATTAATTAATTAATTCATTAATGCATTAATTCATTAATTGATTAATTCATTAATTCATTAATTCATTAATTCATTAATTCATTAATTCATTAATTCATTAATTCATTAATTCATTAATTCATTAAATCATAAATTCATTAATTCATTAATTCAATAATTCATTAATTCATTAATTCATTAATTCATTAATTCATTAATTCAATAATTAATAAATTGATCAATTTATTAATTCATCAATACATTTAATCATTAATTCATCAATTCATTAATACATTAATTTATTAATTCCTTAATACATTAATTTATTAATTCATTAATAAAATTAATTCATTAATTCATTAATTCATCAATTCATTAATACAGTAATTTATTAATTCATAAATACATTAATTCATTAATTCATTAATTCATTAATTCATTAATTCATTAATTCATTAATTCATTAATTCATTAATTCATTAATTCATTAATTCATTAATTCATTAATTCATTAATTCATTAATTTCTCAATTCATTAATTCATTAATTCATTAATTCATTAATTCATTAATTAATTTACTCATTAATTCATTATGCAATGAATACCATAATTTAGGTATTTATTAATCTACAATTTCATTAGTTCATTAATTCATTAATTCATTAATTCATTAATTGATCAATTCATTAATTCATTAATTCATCTATTCGTTAATACAGTAATTTACTAATACATTAATACATTAATTCATTAATTCATTAATTATTTAATTCATTAATTCATTAATTCATTAATTCATTAATTCATTAATTCATTAATTCATTAATTCATTAATTCATTAATTCATTAATTCATTAATTCATTAATTCATTAATTCATTAATTCATTAATTCATTAATTCATTAATTCATTAATTCATTAATTCATTAATTCATTAATTCATTAATTCATTAATTCATTAATTCATTAATTCATTAATTCATTAATTCATTAATTCATTAATTCATTAATTCATTAATTCATTAATTCATTAATTCATTAATTCATTAATTCATTAATTCATTAATTCATTAATTCATTAATTCATTAATTCATTAATTCATTAATTCATTAATTCATTAATTCATTAATTCATTAATTCATTAATTCATTAATTCATTAATTCATTAATTCATTAATACATTAATTCATTAATTCATTAATTCATTAATTCATTAATTCATTAATTCATTAATTCATTAATTCATTAATTCATTAATTCATTAATTCATTAATTCATTAATTCATTAATTCATTAATTCATTAATTCATTAATTCATTAATTCATTAATTCATTAATTCATTAATTCATTAATTCATTAATTCATTAATTCATTAATTCATTAATTCATTAATTCATTAATTCATTAATTCATTAATTCATTAATTCATTAATTCATTAATTCATTAATTCATTAATTCATTAATTCATTAATTCATTAATTCATTAATTCATTAATTCATTAATTCATTAATTCATTAATTCATTAATTCATTAATTCATTAATTCATTAATTCATTAATTCATTAATTCATTAATTCATTAATTCATTAATTCATTAATTCATTAATTCATTAATTCATTAATTCATTAATTCATTAATTCATTAATTCATTAATTCATTAATTCATTAATTCATTAATTCATTAATTCATTAATTCATTAATTCATTAATTCATTAATTCATTAATTCATTAATTCATTAATTCATTAATTCATTAATTCATTAATTCATTAATTCATTAATTCATTAATTCATTAATTCATTAATTCATTAATTCATTAATTCATTAATTCATTAATTCATTAATTCATTAATTCATTAATTCATTAATTCATTAATTCATTAATTCATTAATTCATTAATTCATTAATTCATTAATTCATTAATTCATTAATTCATTAATTCATTAATTCATTAATTCATTAATTCATTAATTCATTAATTCATTAATTCATTAATTCATTAATTCATTAATTCATTAATTCATTAATTCATTAATTCATTAATTCATTAATTCATTAATTCATTAATTCATTAATTCATTAATTCATTAATTCATTAATTCATTAATTCATTAATTCATTAATTCATTAATTCATTAATTCATTAATTCATTAATTCATTAATTCATTAATTCATTAATTCATTAATTCATTAATTCATTAATTCATTAATTCATTAATTCATTAATTCATTAATTCATTAATTCATTAATTCATTAATTCATTAATTCATTAATTCATTAATTCATTAATTCATTAATTCATTAATTCATTAATTCATTAATTCATTAATTCATTAATTCATTAATTCATTAATTCATTAATTCATTAATTCATTAATTCATTAATTCATTAATTCATTAATTCATTAATTAATTAATTCATTAATTCATTAATTCATTAATTCATTAATTCATTAATTCATTAATTCATTAATTCATTAATTCATTAATTCATTAATTCATTAATTTTTTAAATCATTAATTTATTAATTCATTAGATTAATAATTCATTAATTCCTTTATTCGTTATTTCATTAAATCATTAATTTATTAATTCCTTAATTCCTTATTTTCTTAATTCATCACCTCATTAATTCATTAGTACATTAATTCAATTATTCATTAATCCATTAATTCATTAATTTATTATTTCATTGAATTATTAAGAAATTATTTCCTTACTTCTCTTGAGGCTCATAAACCTATTCCTGTATGTAAGCCCCATAGATGCCAGATCGCTAGAAGTCCTAAAATTCACAGTAGAGTTTGATATGCTTATATTATTGCTTGTGTCATTTAAATTCAAGTCCGCTATGTCCTTCACTAACGTACATGTGTTCTCATTTTTAATATCGGTAACCATGATCAAATGTTTTACTAATTAAATTGACACTTACAATGACTGCTATGCCAGCAAAAATCTGTTTCGATGTGTACGTGACCCTCAAATAAAAAAAATTATACCTGTTCCAAGGCTCCTCCTCGGTATTATATTATATCAGAACACAAGGCAATTGATGGAAGAGTTTATTGTATAATGTTGTAATCGTTTATTATGAAAAGAAATGTTAAAATGCATCAGACTAAGATTTTAGTACCAGAACATTAGCAAGATACTCAAAAACTCAAATAAGCGCACATTTTTAAAATCAAGTATTTAAACAAAGAATGTTCTGAAAAATAAAAAGAAAAAATTATTTTTAAATAAAGTTGTTACAATCAGCTATGTTGGTTTAAATTTATCATTCAAGGTCATTTTCTATAAGGCGGAGGATTCAACATCCTCCACATACACCACCTTCTCAAAAAAAGAGGAACGACTAATAGTAGATGTAGTCATCGTTCTTCGGCTGACGATGTATTCTTCCAGAACGTTTTGTGCCTACTGGCGCCCCTGACGTCGTCATTTCGCCCGGTACAACATTCGCTGGTTCTTCAAAATCATCTGGTATCGAAAATAGTTTTCATGCTGTGATTCAGTAGAATAAGATTTTGCTATGTTAGACAACGGTTCTTCCGATTGCTGCATTTCATTATGTTTCTGCAAGATGGGATTGCACACCTCAGATTCGCCCATGGAACGGTCATTCGACGAATCTTTTAATTCGGTCACACCGTCACTCCAGATAAACTGGGGAATACAGCGATCCAACGTAACACAATCACCAATGCCAGTTATTTCTATGATGACGTTCTTTTCAGTCATCCTCTTGAACTTGTAAGGTCCTTTGTAAAATGGTGTTAGGCAGTTCTTCCTATTCTCATTAGTTATATATATACATGCGAAGCCGATTTTAAATCAGAGGACACATAGCATTTAGTTTTAGGTTTTAAAGTCTTGGTTGGGGCCAAACGACACATCTTGTCTCTAAGTGCTAATACAAACCAATCTACATAACTAGAAGCCAAATCAAGACTACTTGGAATTTCAATTAGAAGATCTCCAGGCAAACTTAGTGGTTCTCCATAAACCAATTCTGCAATGGAAGTTCCTAATTGTGCCCTATATCTGTTGCGCATGGCGAGTAGTACTATAGGAAGATCGTGTATCCAGCTTGTTCCATTTGTACACCTTAATGCAGCTTTCAGTTCACGATGTGGCCTTTCTACCATCCCATTTGCTCGTGGGTTATACGCGCTAGTATGTATTATAGTGGTTCCCATGATGTTGAGGTATCTTACGAAAAGCTCTGACATAAATTGACTACCGCGATCACTAGTGACCTTTTCCGGAACACCATAACGCGATATCCAATTATGTAGAAACGCGAACAAAACCTCTTGAGTTGTCATGTCTTTTAATATCGCCCCTTCAAATTGACGACTAAATCTATCTACCATAGTCAGCAAGTATTTGTTTCCGTTTACTTCAGGCATCTCAAGAATGTTTATGTGTACGTGACTGAACCGTCCATTTGGTATTCCAATGTTCTTTATCTCGGTTCTGGTATGTCTCCACACTTTATACGTTTGACCCATACCCGTATGTCTTTAGACATGTGCGGCCATACGTATCTGTCGTTGATCAATCGAATGGTGGCTTTAATGGATGGATGACCCATGTCATGCAACACTTGGATAATCTTGGTCTGTAACTACAATGGCACATATGGTCGTGGTTGAATTCTAGATGTTCCGCATAACAACCACTTGCCACTTGTGAGCTTACGAACATATCCTGGTCTTTTAGATAATACTAATGTAAAGGGATCCGATCCTTGCGCGTCCTCGATTTGACTAACGAAATCGTTCATAGATTCATCTAAATTTTTTAATGGACCTTGAAATATCAGCTCGACATCAGCTTCATTCGGTCGGCTAAGTGCATCGGCCACCACATTCTCCTTACCAGCAATTTGAGACACAGTGAAATCAAACTCTGCTAACGGTGTTATTTGGGAATTTACTCTAAGAGAGTAATTAAGCCCAGCTGTCTTACCAAGTATGCTAATCAATGGCTTATGATCAGTCAATAACTTAAACTTGTGACCATCTAAGTAATGCTCGAAGTGTATCACTGCTGCATACACTGCTAGAAGCTCTTTGCCAAACGTATCATAACGTTTTACTCGATCATTGAACTTACGGCTATAAAACCCAATCGGTCTTACTACGTCCTAATCTCTTTGCTGTAGCACTGACCCGAATGCAACATCTGAGGCATCTGTGATTAGTTCGAAAGGTTTTTCCCAATCTACAGGTGCTAATGTGGTTACGTCACTTAACATGTCCTTGGCCTTTTGGAAATTTTCTCGGTCTTCTTGACTCAAGTTTATAGGCCAAGACTTCTTGATCCTGCTCTTTTAACGAGTGAGATGGCTTGTTAACGATCCAAGAATTCCGGCTAGACCTGGAATGAGTCGACGATAATAGCTGATCATACCCAACAACTTTCGCAACTGGCGTACGGTTCGGGGTTCTGTTATGTCCGTAATAGCTTGGACCTTATCTTCCAAATGTTCAATTCCGTCTTTGGAAAGTATATGCCCAAGGTATTTAACTAAAGAGCAACCTATATTACTCTTATTAGGTTTGACCACTAATCCATATTGTTCCAGCCTGGTCAAAACCGTTTCCAAATGCGTACGATGTTCATTTCGTGAGCGACTGAAAATAATTATGTCATCTATATATACTCTCGCAAATGGACAATTCTGAAGGATTTCTACAGCCAAACGCTATACTGTCTGACTGGCATTTTTCAAACCAAAAGGCATTCGAAGAAATTCATGCGATCCCTCTCCTGGAAATTTGACTGCGGTGAGTGGTATCAAACTTTCATCCATTGGTACCTGATGGTACGCTTTCTGGAGATCTAAAGTTGAATAAACCTCATATCCCATTATATCTCGGAGTAAGGTACTCTGGTTAGGGAGAGGATAAGAATCGCCCTTCGTCACTGATTTTAATAGACGATAATTCCCACAAACCCTCCATTGACCCGGTTCAGGTTTGGGAACTACCACTATTGGGGAAGCAAAATTGGAATTTGACCTTCTACAAATCCCCTCCTTGCGCAATTGGTGAAATTCGGACAAAGCAACCTGTTGCTTGTGTTGTGCCAATGGTTGAGCCTTTGGTGAACAAGGCAACGGCGCCACCAATTCTATTAGGTGTTCTACTCCTGTCTTCAGACCTATCCTTTTGGCACTGAAAGGTTGAAACACTGCTAGGTGCTTCTCGATTATATCAGCAAAGTCATGTGCGACTGTTGGACGAGGTAAGAGGACTGTTCTAACTGCCGACACGTTAGACTCAGTATGTGTTGATGTCCCTACGCCTTCTGCGATAGTCCTGGCAATGGGGTCTAATGTCAGCTTAAAATGGGTCAAGAAATCCATGCCAATTATATGGTCCTTGACATCGGCTACTAGAAAATTCCAACGAAAGGAAGATTTCTGGCCTAATGTTACCGACATTTCTTTCATCGCTTTTACTTCAATTGGACTACCGTTAGCGGCCCATAGTTGATAATCATATGTGGGGCAATCTGCTTCCACCACGTCTGACCTAACTATGCTTACTTCAGCACCCGTGTCTATGAGAAATTCTAATCCAGATAAAACATCCTTAATAATGAACTTTTTGCCTGACAATCCGGCAATGTTTTCAAGATCCCCGCTTAGTGAGAATCGGACTCTCTTGCCTTTTATCTCGGTGCTATTTGTACTAGTCGCCTCTTTTGCTTTGAGTATGCCTTTTAAAGGCATATCTGGGAGCCTTTGCAATGGAACCCCCGCAACGGCTCCTAATAGCGGGGGTTGTTCCCTTTTCCCGGTGACGGATTCCTCTCAACAAGTTTTGTTTTCCTTTCCATGTGGGTCCACCTAATCGCGGGTAATTACAATTTTCGCCTTGGCACTTCGCACTGCGTCCGTATTCGCAATGTGCCTTGCACCATCCGCGTGGCCCTTCGAAGCGTTGACGTGAATGGTTCCTTCGACGTCTATTATACCTATCCTGACTCTGAAGTTGTGCAATATCACTCCGCAAGCTAGCAACTTCTCTACATAAGAAACGCAAAGTTTCTTGTATAGCCAGGTGGTTTTCGTAATCTGCCCTGCCAGGCTTCATCGTTACAGAATCTGCCATTACAACATTTACTTGTGGTTCTTGCTGTTTATACACGCCGTCTAACCCTTTTGAGTATTGTTGGCCAATCTATGTTCCTTGTGTCAAATACTTCCATTGTTGTTCTGAGCCTAATTGGTAGCTCACCTGTAAAAATGGAGTTGACGACATCTCTAGATATATTCAACATGGGAGCTTTTGTGCAAAGGCGTTCGTCAAATTCGGACGGCAGTTGACGCCCCATTTTTTCTAAGCGTAATAATTTGCACATTTGCGCGGAACTTCCAGGCTGATATCTCTATTGAATTTCTGCCATTAATAACTCAAATGCATAATACGGCTTTTCTTGTACAGTTCTGTCTCTGAAATTTTCCAAAGCATTTCGGAAATTTTCAGGCAATGTCATCCATGCTGCAACAAATTTTTACATAGGGTTCACGATATTGTAAGCACTAAATATCATATGGAAATCTCCTACCCAACTTTAATGTTTTACTGACTTACACTGTGGTAGACTTAACATTTTTGGACTGGCGCGGTCGCCAAATTTTGTTGAGGCCCCTAACCTATTCGTGTCTGTAAGCCCCATAGATGCCAGATCGCTGGAAGTCCTAAAATTCCTAGTAGAGTCTGATATGTTTATATTATTGCTTGTGTCATTTAAATTCAAGTCCGCTATGTCCTTCACTAACTTACATGTGTCCTCATATTTAATATCGGTAACCATGATCAAATGTTTTAATAATTAAATTGACACTTACAATGGCAAATGGAAGGTGAGAGTCGGACAGCTGCAATGCCAGCAATAATCTGTTTCGATGTGTGCGTGACCCACAAATAAAACAATTATAACTGTTCCAAGGCTCCTCTTTAGTGTTATATTATATCAGAACAAAAAGGCAATTGATGAAAGAGTTTATTGTATAATGTTGTAATCGTTTATTATGGAAAGAAATGTTAAAATGCAGCAGACCAAAATTTTAGTACCAGATCGTTAGCAAGATACTCAAAAACTCAAATTAGCGCACAATTTTAAAAATCAAGTATTTAAACAAAGAATGTTCTGGAAAATAAAAAGAAAAAATTCTTTTTAAATAAAGTTGTTACAATCAGCTATGTTGGTTTAAATTTATCATTCAAGGTCATTTTATATAAGGCGGAGGATTCAACATCCTCCACACTTCAATAATTCATTAATTCATCAATTCGTTAATACAGTAATTTTGTAATTCATTAAATCATTAACTCATTAATTCATTAATTCATTATCTCATTAATTCTTTAATTCATGAAATTATTAGTTCATTAATTCATTAGTTCATTAATTAATTAATTAATTAATTCATTAACTCATTACACCATTAATTCGTTAATTAATTAACTAATTAATTCATTAACTCATTACGTCATTAATTCGTTAAATCACTAATTCATTAATTCCTTAACTCATTCAATTAATAACACATTACTTCCTTAATCCATTAATTCATTAATTCCTTAATTAATCAACTCATTAATTCATTAATTATTTAATTCATTTGTTCATTAATTCTTTAATTTATCAACTCACTAATTCATTAATTCATTAATTCGTTAATTCATTATTTCATTAATTCCTTAACTGCCGCTACTTGGAATCCCTTAACAAAGGGTTTGTCTAATAAGATAGAAGCTGTACAAAGAAAAGTTTTGAAACAAATTAGTCCTATCTCCTGCACTATATACGCTACTTGATTACAGTTTGTATCACTGCACCCTTTATGGTTTTGGAGAATGTACTATTGCATAAAAGTTTTCCATTTGAACCAGTGGTCTGATGCCTATATGAATCCCATGAGAAAGAGTCGTGAAATTGGAACTAGATCTGGTCATTTTGCAATATCTCCACCATTGGTGGGGAATGTTGCGGGCAAGCTATTCTCTTTTTCAAAAATTTACAAAATTTACAATCAATTGCCAAAGGGGCTTAGAGAAACGCCTCCAACTAAAATGTCTTTTAAATTTTTATCTACCAAATTAGAAAAAGTTTTTAATCCTGCTGATATTTTGAATTTTGATTATGATAATACTTTCTCATGGTTAAATAAAAGACAGGATTAATTTTTTTTCAGCAACATAATTTCTCCTGAGATTCTATCTTCAAATTTTGTATTATTAAAACTGAAATGTTATGCATTATAACATCTTGTTAATCAACAAAGCACACAAAGAATTATTTGTCATGGATCCCTTTTTTTACAAATGTTATACTCGAATTATAACTTAAATTTTTTTTGTAATTTTGATGAAGAATCTATCATTGTTTACAGCTGATCTTTCTGATGCTGATAAATTGTACAGTACAACTAATTGCACATATATATGTGATGTGACATCTTTTTATATTGTACATTTTCTAATTTTATTATTTGATGGAACATGTGTGGTTTGAATCCAAATAAAGATATTCTATTCTATTCTATTCTAACTCATTACGCCATTATTTTGTTAACTCATTAATTCATTAATTCCTCAACTCATTGAATTAATATCACATTACTTTCTGAATTCCATAATTCATTAATTCCTTAATTAAACACCTCATTAATTCATTTATTCATAATCTCATAAATTCATTAATTCATTAATTCACTAACTAACTAATTCATTTATTTATTAATTCATTAGTTCAATAATTCATTAATTACTTAATTCATAATTTCATTAAATTATTAATTCATTAATTCCATAATTCATTAATTCATTAATTTATTAATAAATAATTCATTATAACATTAATTCATTAAATAATTAATTCAATATTTTATTATTTAATTTAATTATTAAGAAATTATTTCCTTACTTCTTTAATTCATTAATTCCTTAATTCTTTTATTCATTAATTCATTATTTAATGAATTCACTAATTTATTAATTCATTAATTTACTATTTCATTAATTCATTAATTCATTATTCCATTAAATCATAAATTGATCAATTTATTAATTCATCAACACATTAAATCATTAATTTATCAATTCGTTAATACAATAATTTATTAATTCCTTAGAACATTAATTCATTAATTCATTAATTCGTTAATTCATTAAATCATAAATTTGTTAATTGATTAATTCATTAATTCATTAAAAGATTAATTCATTAATTCATTAATTCATTAATTCATTAATTCATTAATTCATTAATTCATTAATTCATTAATTCATTAATTCATTAATTCATTAATTCATTAATTCATTAATTCATTAATTCATTAATTCATTAATTCATTAATTCATTAATTCATTAATTCATTAATTCATTAATTCATTAATTCATTAATTCATTAATTCATTAATTCATTAATTCATTAATTCATTAATTCATTAATTCATTAATTCATTAATTCATTAATTCATTAATTCATTAATTCATTAATTCATTAATTCGTTAATTCATTAATTCATTAATTCATTAATTCATTAATTCATTAATTCATTAATTCATTAATTCATTAATTCATTAATTCATTAATTCATTAATTCATTAATTCATTAATTCATTAATTCATTAATTCATTAATTCATTAATTCATTAATTCATTAATTCATTAATTCATTAATTCATTAATTTATTAATTCATTAACTTATGAACTCTTTAATTCATTAATTTAATAATTCATTAATTCATAAATACATTAATTCATTAATTCATTAATTCATTAATTCCTTTATTCATTAATTCATTATTTAATGAATTCACTAATTTATTAATTCATTAATTTACTATTTCATTAATTCATCAATTCATTAAACCATTAAATCATAAATTGATCAATTTATTAATAAATCAATTCATTACCTCATTAATTCAACAATTCGTTAATACAGTAATTTATTAATTCCTTAATACATTAGTTCATTAATTCATTAATTCATCAATTCCTTAATTCATTAATTTATTATTTCATTAATTCATTAATTCATTAATTCATTAATTCATTAATTCATTAATTCATTAATTCATTAATTCATTAATTCATTAATTCATTGATTCATTAATTCGTTAATTCATTAATTCATTAATTCATTAATTCATTAATTCATTAATTCATTAATTCATAAATTCATTATTAATAAATTCATTAATTCATTAATTTATTAATTCATAAATTCATTAATTCACATAATTCATTAATTGATTTGTTCATTAATTCATTAAATTATTAAATCATTAACTCATTAAATCATTTATTCGTTAATTTATTATTTCATTAATTCATTAACTCATTACGTTATTAATTCGTTAATTCTTTAATTCATTAATTCCTTAACTCATTGAATTAATAACACATTAATTCCATATTTCATTAATTCATTAATTCTATAATTAATCAACTAATTAATTTATTAATTCATTAATTGATTAATTCATTAATTTATTAATTCATTAATTCTTTAATTAATTAATTCATTAAAACATTAAATCATTAATACATTAATTCATTAATTCATAAATTCATTAATTCATTAATTCATTAATACATTATTTCATTAATTAATTAATTGATTAATTCATTAACTCATTAAATCATTTATTCGTTTATTCGTTATTTCATTAATTCATTAACTCATTACGTCATTAATTCGTTAATTCATTAGTTCATTAATTCATTATAGTCTTATTTAATTTCATTATTAAGAAATTATTTCCTTACTTCTTTAATTCATTAATTCCTTAATTCTTTTATTCATTAATTCATTATTTAATGAATTCACTAATTTATTAATTCATTAATTTACTATTTCATTAATTCATTAATTCATCATTGGAATAAATCTTAAATTGTTCAACTTATTAATTCATCAACACATTAAATTATTAATTTATCAATTTGTTAATAGAATAGAATAGAATAGAATAGAATAGAATAGAATATCTTTATTTGGATTCAAACCACAAATATTCCATCAAATAATAAAATTGGAAATTGTACAATATGTATTAAAATAATTATCACGTCATAATAATTGTGCAATTAGTCTCATGTAGATAGGTATATCTTACTAAATGTACAATAAAATATATCAATATCAGAAAGTTTGACTGAAAAGAATAATATATACATCATCAAATTAGGAACAATTAAGGTATAATTCGAGTGTAACATTATGCAAAAATTGAGAATCATGACTAGCAATTGATTGTATGTAATGTTAACTAATTTGAAGATATAGTGCATAACATTTCAATTATAATAATACAAAACTTGGAAATAAAAATCTCAATAAAATCTGTTTCCGATAACAATTATCCTTGTCTTTTATTCAACCATGAGAAAGTATTATCATAATCAAAAAAATAAAAGATATCAGCAGGATTGCAGACTTTTTCAAGTTCAGTAGATAAAGTTTTAATAGACATCTTAGATGGAGGCATTTCTCTAAGCCCCTTCGGCAATTGGTTATAAATTTTGTAGATTTTCGAGAAAGAGAATAACTTGCTCGCTACATTCCCCACAAAAGGAGGAGATATTGCCATATGTCCAGATCTAGTTCCAATTTCATGACTCTTTCTTATCGGAGTCATATAGGCACCAGTCCACTGGTTCAGATGGAAAACTTTTATACAATAACACATCCTCCGAAACCACAGAGATTGCAATGACGCAAACTGTAATCTAGAGGCGTATATAGTGCAAGAAATAGGACTAATATGTTTCACAACTTTTCTTTGTACAGCTTCTATCTTATTAGACAAACCCTTTTTTAATGGATTCCAGGTAGCGACAGCATATTCTAGTACCGGTCTAATCCATATTATATACATTTGCAGTTTTATATCATCTGATAAAATATTTCGATTTATTAGTGCCCATCTTTTCTTGGCACTGTCTACTATACTTTCAATACAATACTTTAATACAATAATTTATTAATTCCTTAGAACATTAATTCATTAATTCATTAATTCTTTAATTCATTAATTCATTTATTCATTAATTCATTAATTCATTAATTCATTAATTCATTAATTCATTAATTCATTAACTCATTACATCATTAATTCTTTAATTCATTCTTCCATTAATTCATTAACTCATTACCTCATTAATTCGTTAATTCATTTATTCATTAATTCCTTAATTCTTTGAAATATTAACACATTAATTTCTTAATTCACTAATTCATTTATTTCTTAATAAAAAAACTCAATTATTTCATTATCTCATTAATTCATTAATTCATTAATTATTAATTCATTAAATATTTTAATTCATTATTTCAATAAATCATTAATTCATTAATTCATTAATTCATTATTTCATTAATTCCTTATTTTCTTAATTCATCAACTCATTAATTCATTAGTTTATTAATTGATTAATTCATAAATTAACTAATTCATTTATTCATTAATTAATTAATTCATTATTACATTAATTCTTTAATTCATGAAATTATTAGTACATTAATTCATTAAATCATTAATTAATTTATTAATTAATTCATTAACTCATTAGCCATTAATTCGTTAATTAATTAACTAATTAATTCATTAACTCATTACGTCATTAATTTGTTAAATCACTAATTCATTAAATTCATAACTCATTCAATTAATAACACATTATTTCCTTAATTCATTAATTCATTAATTCCTAAATTAATCAACTCATTAATTTATTAATTCATTAACTCATTAAATCATTAATTCATTAGTTCATTAATTCCTTAATTTATCAAATCATTAATTCATTAGTTCATTAATTCGTTAATTCATTATTTCATTAATTCCTTAATTCATTACGCCATTATTTTGTTAACTCATTAATTCATTAATTCCTCAACTCATTGAATTAATATCACATTACCCCCTTAATTCTTTAATTCATTAGTTTTTTTATTAGTTTTTTTTTATTTTATTTTTTTTTAAAGATTTTTTTTTAAATTTATTTTCGCGCGCGGTTTGACATGGCTCCGATTTTGTCGCATTCCGATATGGAAAAAATTGTTATGGATCTTCAAAACTCCATGGAATTGATGAAGAATGAAATGTCCATATTGAAGAATGATTCAATTGTGAATGCAAAAAAATTTGAGCAAGTGGTGAAAAATAATGAAACTTTAAGTGCGCGTATAGTTGATCTAGTTGAACAGAATGAGACATTACTTGTGAAGCTAGACAAATTACAGACTGATGTTCAACCATGGATCGAATTGGCCGATTTAACGGTGGAAGGTGATATGCTAGTTAAAGATAAATCATCTGGTGAGGAAATACTAAATATATTAGCAAACGAAGTTTCAGCACGTATTAGCAAACAGGATCAATTAGTCTTATTTAATCTAGATGAAGATGCCGATGAAAAAGACGTCGAGAAATTAAATACGTTAATAAAAGATGAAACACATGCAGCTATTACTAAATGCTACAGGGTGGGGAAACGAGCTGATCGTCCAAGGCCTGTAATTGTCAAATTATCAAAAAGGCCAACAAATATGCAATTAGAATCGATCAATAAAAAGAAAGAGGAGAATTCGAGCTTTCACAGCATATTTATTGGACGGGACAAAACGTTCCTCCAACGGAAATTGGCAAAAGTAAAAAAGTTAAAGAACAATCTGGAACGGAAACCGCCAATGTCTGATGAAGCTGTTAAACGGACTCAATCGAGTGTGACTGCATCATCAAAAAACGATGTATCGTTATTAACTGTTGTGGACAGAAAGGGGAAAGGAAGTATGGCCTCGAGGCCCGTGAAAAGAATAGTAAAGAAGCCATCAAGGTTGAATCAGTAAAAGTGGACACTTGTTTAGATAAGTCGCTATCTACATTTACTCTATTTTATGCTAACTCTCGAAGTGTTAAAAATAAGAACTTTTTACTGTGTAATTTTATAATAAGTAATGATTTCGACTTTATAATATTATCCGAAACTTGGCTTAACAAGGACATTAAAAACCATGAATTTGATATTCCTCATTATTCTTTATTCAGAAAGGACAGATCGCTGGATAAAAGAGGTGGAGGAGTACTCATTTATTGTAAATCTGTATTTAAGGCGAAAATTTTACATACTAGTGATGATAATGCTATCATTGATTTCTTATCTATACAATTTGATAATCTGATCTTAACAGCGGTTTACAGACCGCCGTATGCTACTTTATTTGATGATCAAACATTTACCAATTCTTTTCAATATATCTTTGATTGCCATGGCTATAATGTAGTGGTAGGTGACTTTAATAAGTTACAGGACTGTGAATTATCCAATTTTTTTTCTAACCATGATCTAAAGCAGATTATAAATGAATCAACTAGAGGTTCGCAATGCTTAGATCATGTATATTTAGAAATTGAAATGGTGAAATCGCACAGTTATGAAGTTGTCAATTATTTCAAAGAATTGGACCATAAACAAATTATTCTACAATGGAAATTCTTGAGTGGCATAACACAGAAACTAAGTTATGAAAATGCACACATGCACTGTTCCAGAATAAACTGGAATTTCTTTAGAGATTTAAGCATATTGATAGATTATGAGAGTTTTTGTTTCTTGAATACTGATGAATTTGTTTCTTCTGTTTCATCGTTATTATCTGTTTTATTTCAGGCATCTACGTTTACGGACATTATACCGAAACGGATTAATAGGAAATTGTGTAAACTAAGAATTAAACGAGACAATATAATAAAGTGTAGTCTTATTAACAGTATTAAACAAATGAGGTTAGATTCCATTGATAACGAAATTAATTCATCACTGCTAATAATTCGTCAAAGATCAGAACGAATTATTTTGGCCAAAATGAAGAGTAATCCTCGATTAGGATTTAAACTCCTCACAGATTACAGTAAATACAAGGAAAAGTTAAAGCTTATACTACCTGTGGATAAAACTGAGTCTGGATTTCTCTGTGAATTGGAGGAAGTATTTGTCAATTTGATATGCAACCCACAGAATGAGAAATCTTTTATAGAACTATCAGATCCTTTAGGAGGCCAGGAACCAGGACTTGTTATTGACAGTGATGAATTGATAAAATTGATGTTAAAAATCAAATCAAAAAAACAAAAAGATCACCTTGGTATTTCGATTGATAATTTAATTCAATTACCCTTAACATTTAGAAATGCACTCTGCAACTTTATAAATAGAATTTTGAATGATGGGAAATTACCAATTGATATATTAACGATTGTAGCAAAGCCGTTGCCAAAAGTTAGTAAGCCAACGTGCGCCAGTGACTATAGATTAATCTCTATTATCCCTTCGTTTTTGAAGATAATAGAACGATTGATACTTGATCATTTAGAACGTATGTTACCGGCTGATTTTGACTTATGTCAACATGGCTTTACGAAAGGTAGATCGACAACTACCAATATGCTTTCCATGTGGAAACATGTAATCACATTAGACGAGAATAATTTAGATGCATTAATTGTATTTATAGATATCTCAAAAGCTTTTGATTCTATATCTTTTGATGCTATTTTGAATGCGATTAGTTTGTTGAATATTGAACCGAATATTTTTAGATTACTTAAATACTATCTATATAATCGAAGAATGAGTATTCAAGTAAATGATTTGATATCAAAATCAAAACGAGTAACGAGTGGAGTTCCACAGGGATCAAGCTTGGGGCCAATTTTATTTAAAATTGTATTAGCAAATTTGGAAACTAAAATCCTTAATGGTCGAGTTTGCAAATTCGCTGATGATTTAAAAATAATCTTCCCAATTGATCCAAAGAATGTCGAATTCTCCAAAAATAATGTGACTTTAGATTTGTATGATTTGAGTAAATATTTGTTTACACTAGGGCTGAGAATAAACAATAAAAAGACGAAAGCTTTAAAAATAGGGAACAGAACAAACTTTCATTATGTTTATTTTCATGATGCAGTTATTAATGATGTGTTTGAGATTAAACTTATGCAAGAAATTAAGGATTTAGGCATAACTATTCAATGTACAGCTTCTGCTGAGAGACATATTGAAAGTATAGTAGGCAGTGCTAAGAAAAGATGGGCACTAATAAATCGAACTATTTTATCAAATGATATAAAACTTCAAATGTATATAATATGGATTAGACCGGTATTAGAATATGCTGTCGCTACCTGGAATCCATTAAAAAAAGGATTGTCTAATAAGATAGAAGCTGTACAAAGAAAAGTTGTGAAACATATTAGTCCTACTTCTTGCACTATATACGCCTCTAGATTACAGTTTGCGTCATTGCAATCTCTGTGGTTTCGGAGGATGTGTTATTGTATAAAAGTTTTCCATCTGAACCAGTGGACTGGTGCCTATATGACTCCGATAAGGAAGAGTCATGAAATTGGAACTAGATCTGGACATATGGCAATATCTCCTCCTTTTGTGGGGAATGTAGCGAGCAAGTTATTCTCTTTCTCGAAAATCTACAAAATTTATAATCAATTGCCGAAGGGGCTTAGAGAAATGCCTCCATCTAAGATGTCTATTAAATCTATATTTACTGAACTTGAAAAAGTCTGCAATCCTGCTGATATCTTTTATTTTTTTGATTATGATAATACTTTCTCATGGTTGAATAAGAGACAAGGATAATTGTTATCGGAAACAGATTTTATTGAGATTTTATTTCCAAGTTTTGTATTATTATAATTGAAATGTTATGCACTAGATCTTCAAATTAGTTAACATTACATACAATCAATTGCTAGTCATGGTTCTCAATTTTTGCATAATGTTACACTCGAATTATACCTTAATTGTTCCTAATTTGGTGATGTATATATTATTCTTTTCAGTCGAACTTTCTGATATTGACATATTGTATTGTACAACTAGTGAGATATACCTATCTACACGAGATGAATTGCACAAATATTGTGATGTGATAATTATTTTAATATATATTGTACAATTTCCAATTTTATTATTTGATGGAATATGTGTGGTTTGAATCCAAATAAAGATATTCTATTCTATTCTATTCTAATTCATTAATTCATTAATTCATTAATTCATTAATTCATTAATTCATTAATTCATTAATTCATTAATTCATTAATTCATTAATTCATTAATTCATTAATTCATTAATTCATTAATTCATTAATTCATTAATTCATTAATTCATTAATTCATTAATTCATTAATTCATTAATTCATTAATTCATTAATTCATTAATTCATTAATTCATTAATTCATTAATTCATTAATTCATTAATTCATTAATTCATTAATTCATTAATTCATTAATTCATTAATTCATTAATTCATTAATTCATTAATTCATTAATTCATTAATTCATTAATTCATTAATTCATTAATTCATTAATTCATTAATTCATTAATTCATTAATTCATTAATTCATTAATTCATTAATTCATTAATTCATTAATTCATTAATTCATTAATTCATTAATTCATTAATTCATTAATTCATTAATTCATTAATTCATTAATTCATTAATTCATTAATTCATTAATTCATTAATTCATTAATTCATTAATTCATTAATTCATTAATTCATTAATTCATTAATTCATTAATTCATTAATTCATTAATTCATTAATTCATTAATTCATTAATTCATTAATTCATTAATTCATTAATTCATTAATTCATTAATTCATTAATTCATTAATTCATTAATTCATTAATTCATTAATTCATTAATTCATTAATTCATTAATTCATTAATTCATTAATTCATTAATTCATTAATTCATTAATTCATTAATTCATTAATTCATTAATTCATTAATTCATTAATTCATTAATTCATTAATTCATTAATTCATTAATTCATTAATTCATTAATTCATTAATTCATTAATTCATTAATTCATTAATTCATTAATTCATTAATTCATTAATTCATTAATTCATTAATTCATTAATTCATTAATTCATTAATTCATTAATTCATTAATTCATTAATTCATTAATTCATTAATTCATTAATTCATTAATTCATTAATTCATTAATTCATTAATTCATTAATTCATTAATTCATTAATTCATTAATTCATTAATTCATTAATTCATTAATTCATTAATTCATTAATTCATTAATTCATTAATTCATTAATTCATTAATTCATTAATTCATTAATTCATTAATTCATTAATTCATTAATTCATTAATTCATTAATTCATTAATTCATTAATTCATTAATTCATTAATTCATTAATTCATTAATTCATTAATTCATTAATTCATTAATTCATTAATTCATTAATTCATTAATTCATTAATTCATTAATTCATTAATTCATTAATTCATTAATTCATTAATTCATTAATTCATTAATTCATTAATTCATTAATTCATTAATTCATTAATTCATTAATTCATTAATTCATTAATTCATTAATTCATTAATTCATTAATTCATTAATTCATTAATTCATTAATTCATTAATTCATTAATTCATTAATTCATTAATTCATTAATTCATTAATTCATTAATTCATTAATTCATTAATTCATTAATTCATTAATTCATTAATTCATTAATTCATTAATTCATTAATTCATTAATTCATTAATTCATTAATTCATTAATTCATTAATTCATTAATTCATTAATTCATTAATTCATTAATTCATTAATTCATTAATTCATTAATTCATTAATTCATTAATTCATTAATTCATTAATTCATTAATTCATTAATTCATTAATTCATTAATTCATTAATTCATTAATTCATTAATTCATTAATTCATTAATTCATTAATTCATTAATTCATTAATTCATTAATTCATTAATTCATTAATTCATTAATTCATTAATTCATTAATTCATTAATTCATTAATTCATTAATTCATTAATTCATTAATTCATTAATTCATTAATTCATTAATTCATTAATTCATTAATTCATTAATTCATTAATTCATTAATTCATTATTTCATTAATTCATTAATTCATTAATTCATTAATTCATTAATTCATTAATTCATTAATTCATTAATTCATTAATTCATTAATTCATTAATTCATTAATTCATTAATTCATTAATTCATTAATTCATTAATTCATTAATTCATTAATTCATTAATTCATTAATTCATTAATTCATTAATTCATTAATTCATTAATTCATTAATTCATTAATTCATTAATTCATTAATTATTAATTCATTAATTCATTAATTCATTAATTCATTAATTCATTAATTCATTAATTCATTATTTCATTAATTCATTAATTCATTAATTCATTAATTCATTAATTCATTAATTCATTAATTCATTAATTCATTAATTCATTAATTCATTAATTCATTAATTCATTAATTCATTAATTCATTAATTCATTAATTCATTAATTCATTAATTCATTAATTCATTAATTCATTAATTCATTAATTCATTAATTCATTAATTCATTAATTAATTAATTCATTAATCCATTAATAATTCGTTAATTCATTAATTCATTAATTCTTAACTCATTCAATTAAATACAATTATTCCTTAATTCCATTAATTCATTAATTCATTAATTTATTAATCATTAATTTATTAATTCATTAATTCATTAATTCATTAATTCATTAATTCATTAATTCATTAATTTATTAACTCATTAATTCATTAATTCATTAATTCATTAATTCATTAATTCATTAATTCATTAATTCATTAATTCATTAATTCATTAATTCATTAATTCATTAATTCATAATTCATTAATTCATTAATTCATTAATTCACTAATTCATTAATTCATTAATTCATTAATTCATTAATTCATTAATTCATTAATTCATTAATTCATTAACTTATTAATTCATTAAATTATTAATTTATTAATTCAATAATTCATTAACTTAATAAATCATTAATTCATTAATACCTTATCACCCTTATTCATTAGTTCATTATTCATCAAATCATTAATTCATTAATTCATTAATTCATTTATTCATTAATTCATTATTTTATTAATTCACCAATTCATTAATTCAAATTTTTTAATTCAATAATTTATTAATTCATACAAATTAAATGGTTATAAATAATTCATAAATCGTAATTTCTAATTCGTTAATTCATTATTTACAATTTAATCATTAATTCATTAAATTCATTAATTCATTAATTCATTAATTCATTAATTTATTAATTCATTAATTTATTAATTCATTAATTCATTAATTCATTAAATCATTAATTAATTAATTCAATAATTCATTAATTAATTATTTATTTACTAAATAATTCATTAATTCTTTAATTCATTAATTCATTAATTCATTAATTCATTAATTCATTAATTCATTAATTCATTAATTCATTAATTCATTAATTCATTAATTCATTAATTCATTAATACATTAATTCATTAATTCATTAATTCATTAATTCAATAATTCATTAATTCATTAATTCATTAATTCATTAATTCATTAATTCATTAATTCATTAATTCATTAATTCATTAATTCATTAATTCATTAATTCATTAATTCATTAATTCATTAATTCATTAATTCATTAATTCATTAATTCATTAATTCATTAATTCATTAATTCATTAATTCATTAATTCATTAATTCATTAATTCATTAATTCATTAATTCATTAATTCATTAATTCATTAATTCATTAATTCATTAATTCATTAATTCATTAATTCATTAATTCATTAATTCATTAATTCATTAATTCATTAATTCATTAATTCATTAATTCATTAATTCATTAATTCATTAATTCATTAATTCATTAATTCATTAATTCATTAATTCATTAATTCATTAATTCATTAATTCATTAATTCATTAATTCATTAATTCATTAATTCATTTAATTCATTAATTCATTAATTCATTAATTCATTAATTCATTAATTCATTAATTCATTATAATATTAATTCATTAAATTATTAATTCATTAATTCATTAATTCATTAACTTAATAATTCATTAATTCATTAATTCATTAATTCATTAATTCATTAATTCATCAATTCATTAATTCATTAATTCATTAATTCATTAATTCATTAATTCATTAATTCATTAATTCATTAATTCATTAATTCATTAATTCATTAATTCATTAATTCATTAATTCATTAATTCATTAATTCATTAATTCATTAATTCATTAATTCATTAATTCATTAATTCATTAATTCATTAATTCATTAATTCATTAATTCATTAATTCATTAATTCATTAATTCATTAATTCATTAATTCATTAATTCATTAATTCATTAATTCATTAATTCATTAATTCATTAATTCATTAATTCATTAATTCATTAATTCATTAATTCATTAATTCATTAATTCATTAATTCATTAATTCATTAATTCATTAATTCATTAATTCATTAATTCATTAATTCATTAATTCATTAATTCATTAATTCATTAATTCATTAATTCATTAATTCATTAATTCATTAATTCATTAATTCATTAATTCATTAATTCATTAATTCATTAATTCATTAATTCATTAATTCATTAATTCATTAATTCATTAATTCATTAATTCATTAATTCATTAATTCATTAATTCATTAATTCATTAATTCATTAATTCATTAATTCATTAATTCATTAATTCATTAATT
>JAQBSW010005136.1:0-60747 GCA_029291075.1 Eudiplozoon nipponicum | reverse complement strand
ATCACACTTGTGCTTATATTTAATTATAAAGATGTTTAATTGTATATGAGTTATCCATGTATATATGTGTATTTTAGAAATTTATATACTGTGTGTTAAATGTAATATATATTTATATATTTATTTATAATGTTTTAATTTATATATATATATATATATATATATATATATATATATATTTCTATATATATATAGCCCAAACATTAAATAGAAGGGAAACCGAATCCGATTTATTGCCAGCTACAAAATAAAATGAAAACGTAGGATGTATATAAATAAAAGATTGTAAAGTGAAGTTTAGTAGTCTTGAAATAAATGGCCATTATACACTTTGTTATTAATGTGATTTTTCTTCCTAATAAGAAATATACTGTATAATATTCGAAGGCAAATTACATATATGTATATATATATTCAATTATTTCTAGAAGTTAGTTAACTTAGGAACGTGCAGTTTATTAGATATTGTATAGCTAGTAATTGTTCTTCCTGTCTCTTCTTTTCTCTTTTTATTTAGTCTTAACCTGAGTGTAGTTCTGTCCTTCACTCTCTTTCAATCAAAGGAACATGCTGTCTTTGGTTTATTCTTCAGGTTATATTTGAACTATTTGTTACCACCTGCACAATACCTAATGCGCAATTGCATTCTCCTCCAAAAAAATTATCTGATAATCAAGTTTGTTTTTATCATTTTTGAATTTGTAACGGCTCAGAACAATTCGTCGACATATTGCCTGAATGAAATTCAAATTTCATTTACGCGGCACCAATATTTTTGTTGTTGCACAACTAGTCCTACGTATCAATCATCTATTTAATGGGCTTCTGTTTGTACCAGCCACCTCGGTGTTGCTGTAGATCTGCAACAATACAATTCTGAGCAATCACAGAAACTCACCTCTCTGGTTTCGACTCCCCAACGAAGGAACACCAGCAAGTCAGCCGGAGCCGGCCTCATGTGTCTAGTAGTACTTCTAGACACTGCAAAATAAAAAAACTTTCTTGACCATTGCCGGAGAACGCAATTTCGTTCCTAATAGGGGCCACCAACAGCAACTATCTCTCATTATCTACGGCTTTTAACATTTTTTGTAACGTCACACGACATTTACATACAGCCGGAGCGTTTAAAAATTGGCGACCGCGTCAGGATACTGTGAACTGTAGTGTTTTTAGAATTGTTTTTATATCATAAATCTTTTAGCATAAGTAAATCAAACTTTGTTCCTTTTTTGTTCTTATCGTGGGCACACTGGAAATTGGCGGTAGCCCACCGAACCATCATTTTCTTCACCCTGTTTGTGAATATTTCTTATTCATTGTCTTTTAGGTATCTTTTGGTGGGAAGCAAAAAGAATTGTTTTTCTGGTGTTTTTTTGTCGATCAAAACTTTTCAGTTCGGCGTACAAACTGTGCCAAATTGTAGATTTAATCAGTGAATCGCTCAAAATGGTTCTTGTGGAAGACGATTTGTCATATTGTAAATGCATGGCCTGATAAATCGCTCAAAACTTTACGTTCGTGGGCACACATTTTGATTCTGATTTTGTGGAAGCAGATTTCGTCAATTTTCTGCGTTTGTGGAAGCAGATCTCGTCAGTTTCAAGTATGGTAGCAGATTTTGGTAAGCGGTAGTTAGTAGTTTTAATTTTATTAGGGCACATATGCTTTAAATTTTCACGTCGTTTCATACATTTTATGTCGTTTACTTTTGATTTATAGATTTATGCTTTTAAGATCCCGTAAGATTATTAATATGTCAGGTCCAATTTTAGATACTTATGTTCCTGTGTGGAATGGAGATTGCGAATTATTGTTTATGCGTGTAGACTGCTTTCTCCCCGTTTTCAGATTATGACAGTCCTCAAAAACTGTTAAAGGTTTTCGCAAAACTATCTTCAGAATTGCATCGTAGGATTTATCCAAAGATTGAGGCCATTAGGAAACCACTCAATCAAGTGGAATCCTTTCTGGGTCCCACTGGGATAGCGCCGATACTAAATTACTATGCGAGCTTTTAAGGGAACACCGGAAAAGTTGGTATAAAACCAATATTTCTTTATCATGAAGTTTAGATTTTTTTATTAACAACCTTCCTCAATGAAGGAGTTGCATTCATGCGCACCTGGAATAATTGTAATTACCTGATCTGCGTTTTGACTAACGCAGCTTTCATTGTTCCAGTAATTTTCTTTCATCAAAATATTTCGGCCTTGCTTACCGTAGGCCTTCATCAGTTGCATTTCACGAAACAAATGAAGCAAGTGTGTTATTTCCTCTAGTCATAATATTTATATACCTCAGACTGACCTTTCATTAGATATTCGCGTGTCACATATGTGTGTGTGTGTACATTTTCATAACCGTTGTTTTCATCTAACTAATTTCGACCAGAGTGGCTGAATAATAATTTATCAATTGCATGCAATAACTATTCGTTTTTTAACACACTCAATGTAAATGACGTAACTGAGATGGGGGAGACCCATAATTCAGAAACACTCGTCATAAAAACATGCCATGAGTGATTAAACCAGAAGTCCGAAAGACTAATGCACATGTTAAATTACAATTCAAACCACTAGGTTGTACTCAAGATAGAGAAGTTAATAACAGTTAATGGCGCACGCCACGCATGTCCATGTGTATGTGTATGCATAACTAAAAAACTTGGTTAAATTATTTTATTTTGATACACATGTACGTACATCTAAATGAAACTGCAGTCAATAGACATTAATTTACCCTTTGCACGCGTCAGACAAATTATTACTTATAACTATTGTATTATTAGAATATTTCCAATGGGTAGGGTGGGGGTGTAAAACAGAAAATTAAGGTTGAAATCACTATTTGTTTTAAAATCAAATGAATAGTTAGAGATGAAATTTTGAAGACTATATTAATAATAATTGTTTATTCATTTGTTGAATAAAAGCCCACTAATTAGTCAATCTTAATCTGATGTTCTTAATCTTTTACTGGAGCTAGCTTCAGTTACCAATTCATGCAATCGCCTTTTTCTTCCACTAGCTAGTGCAGTATTCCAAATCGGACCTAAAGATTTTTCAACAGCTGTTTCATTCATAATATTATCTCTAGATTTAATTTCTATAGATTCCCTAATCAATCTCGTCATCCTATTACGACTACATATTGCTATGCGTTTGCATTCCTCCCAGTCGATAGTATGCCCAGTCTCCACTACATGACGAGCAAGATCAGATTTAGCAATATGTCCATATTTACACGCAGTTTTATGTTCACCTCTTCTTACTTTGATTGGACGCATGGTTTCACCAACATACTTGAGACTGCAATCATTGCATGGGATCTCATACACTCCTGAAGTGTCTAAGGGTTCAATCTTTTCTTTTTGGTTAGGGAGTATAGTGCCTAGTGTAAGGGGCTGTTTTAAAACGGTCCTTATATTGTATTTTAAAGCTATTGATTTCACTTTCCTACTTAATATAGAGTCCGGTAATACCATGACCTTCCGCTCTTCCTTATCCTTATCCGCTTTTGTGTATCTCACACTAGGATTAAATTTCTTCACCATGTCCCTCATTGTTGTATCTATTAAATGAGGAGGGTAACCATTAGTCTTAAATATATCGCGTAGTCTGTCTAATTCTAACTTCCTATGCTTTATATCTGTTAACTTGAGACTTCTTAATGTTAATGACTTTAAGATCCCGACTTTCATACGAAACGGGTGATTGTACTTGAAATTAAGAAGGATTCCTGAATAAGTATCCTTCCTATAAATATCTCTTCCCAATTTCAGACCATTTCTAATTAATTTGACATCTAAAAATGGTAATTCACCCGACGATTCCCTTTCTAAGGTAAATTGTAGTTCGCTCATTCGATTAGCTAAATTTAAGAAATTTACCAATTTATTGTCACCATGGTTCCAGATCAGTAATATATCATCCAAGAAACGTAGGTACAGTTTTGGTTTCAATGGAGTCTTATCCAACAGATTATTTTCCAAATAATGCATAAAGATATTGGCTATTGGGACCGATAAAGGTTGTCCCATTGGAACGCCTCTAATTTGTTTATAAAATTCCTTATGAAATTTAAAATAAGTGGAGGACATATAAGTAATAATTTGTCTGACGCGTGCAAAGGGTAAATTAATGTCTATTGACTGCAGTTTCATTTAGATGTACGTACATGTGAATCAAAATAAAATAATTTAACCAAGTTTTTTAGTTATGCATACACATACACATGGACATGCGTGGCGTGCGCCATTAACTGTTATTAACTTCTCTATCTTGAGTACAACCTAGTGGTTTGAATTGTAATTTAACATGTGCATTAGTCTTTCGGACTTCTGGTTTAATCACTCATGGCATGTTTTTATGACGAGTGTTTCTGAATTATGGGTCTCCCCATCTCAGTTACGTCATTTACATTGAGTGTGAAAAAAACGAATAGTTATTGCATGCAATTGATAAATTATTATTCAGCCACTCTGGTCGAAATTAGTTAGATGAAAACAACGGTTATGAAAATGCACACACACACACACACATGTGACACGCGAATATCTAATGAAAGGTCAGTCTGAGGTATATAAATATTATGACTAGAGGAAATAACACACTTGCTTCATTTGTTTCGTGAAATGCAACTGATGAAGGCCTACGGTAAGCAAGGCCGAAATATTTTGATGAAAGAAAATTACTGGAACAATGAAAGCTGCGTTAGTCAAAACGTAGATCAGGTAATAACCTTCCTCAATCATTTAAATTTTTTGCCAGACAGCTCCCCAACTCCCACTTCATAAATGATTTATCAGAAAGGTGCGAGTTAGATTTTTAGGTTTTAGAACCTAAGTTAAAATCGTCATAGTTTTGTCCTTCCTCTTTAGAGAGAACAATAACGAACATGGCTAAAGTTCTAGAAGGATTAGCTATGGGGAAGTAGGCAGATCAAGTGAACGCACAACATTCTTCAGAACCAAGACACGAAATAACGTTAGGCGGCGACCTAGATCCCCACAATATTTTGATAAATATGCCCCAAAAAGCTGGTGCTATAATCACCAGAAGATTTTTCATTTTTGTCAAATCTGTCTCAGAAAATAGACGCAGTGGAGCGTCAGGATCGGGAAACGTACGGCGCAGAAAATAGAAACCCGTACTTTCTGCGCATGAAGCTGAATTAACAGCGCCACTAGAAAGCAATCTTATACAATCTGACATTCTCATTAGCTCATTTTGCCCACACCGAAAATGCTACATAGACAGAAAAATTGACAATGTCATTCGCAATGACCAGCCTACTTATTTGTTTGACCGGGCCAAACAACCGAATGAACTTTTGCATCTTCACGATTTCAGAACTGGCAAAGAATTTAGCGTAGACACAGGTGCTGCAGTTTCAGTTCTCAAGGGCGATTCCATGGCCGGGATGTCTCTAGGCGTTTTACTTGAAACAGCTACAGGGGGGCACATACCTACTTATGGTTGCCGGCATCGCACACTTAACATGGGTTTACGGCGTGAATTTACTCACATCTTCATCTTCGCCAAGGTCCTACTCAACATAATAGGCCTTTATTTTCTTTTCGAATTTTGGCTCATTGTTGATCTTGCCAAACAAAATACCATTGGCCCCGCCACCGAACTTGGGCAAAGTTTTTGGACATTTGTCTCCGAGCGTTTGAAGTTACAAGTTATTCAGCCGACGCCAGTGCATCATTCAGCAGAGATATAAGAAGATCTTCGAGAACACAAGTCGCTTTTTGATCTCAACAAGTCAAAGCTAGTTGTCGCCAATACGATGCACCATATCGTCACAGAAGGACAACCTATTGCATTCAAGAAGCGACCACTGGCCCCTGCTAAGCTGAAAGCTGCTCAAGAGGAATTCTCAAGGCTTTTGGAAGAGGGAAACATCAGACCATCGAAAAGTTCATGGGCGTCACCACTGCAAATAGTTTCCAAATCAAACGGATCGAACAGAGCCTGAGGAGATTATCGCAAGTTAAATTCAGCGACCAAATCTAATGCATATCCTATTCCTAATATTAACAACTTACTTGAAAAACTCAGTGGCAGCAATTTCTTCTCAGTGATTGACCTCAGATAAGCCTACCACCACATCCTGGTAGCGCCAGAAGCTATTGGAAAGACTGCGGTTATCACTCCATTTGGCCGTTTCAAATATCTATACATGCCTTTTGGACTTAAGTGTGCTACACAGACAATTCAAAGATTCATGGACAACATGCCTCGCGATGACGTCACTTACTGTTTGTCACATCTCGATGGCCGAATGGTTTTCAGTCCAGACTTAGTATCTCATGACAAACATTTACGAAATGTCTTCTCACACTTATCCAACAACGGACTCAAGATTAACTGGGGCAAGACGCAGATTGCAACTACATCCATAGATTTCCTAGGACATCGTATCACGCCATATGGTGTTTAACCTTTGCCGTCGAAGGCAAATTTAATCAAGAATATCAAGTCACCAAAGGCCGTAAGTGGACTGCAAAAATGTTTGGTAGTCATTAATTACAATCGCAAGTTCCTTCCCGGCCAATCAAGGCAACTTTATCCGTTGTAGAGGCACTTTCGGGATCAAAAAGAACAGCAAGAACTCCATCATTTCTTGATCATCTGAAGACGAGGAATTACTTCGACTCGTCACCAACTTGTTAGCAAAGACTAAAATGCTTAAGCATCCAGATTTTCAACGACAGATGCTTCTGAGTTCGCTATTGGGGCTATCTTGGAACAAGAGATCGACGGAGTTCGGAAGCCTACCAGTTGTTACTTGCGTACTTTAGAACGATTAGAAATAATATACGACACTTTCGTTCGAAAACTCTTCGTCATCCACGACGCAGTGCGTCAATTTATCAGCATCATTGGCAGCAGCAGATTTTTTGTTTTTACAGATCATGCACCATTAGTTAGCGCACTTTGAAACGCGACTTCAACTATAGCAAAATACCCGGCCAGAGTGGAAAGACAGCTGTTACGTCTAAGCGAATGGCAATTCGACATCTTTCAAGACAAGGGCGAACAAAACGTCAATGTAGACGAACTTTCCAGGCAAGATATCTCGCTACAACCACCTTCGCCGTCGCCATTCACTGTCAACTCAGTGACCCTCAGGAAACCTGCACTAATGCCATTCCTCCAGCGAACACAACAGCGCGGTGAACCTGACATAGGAGGATCAGTAGCTGTCACCCACCAAGTTTGTATGCTGGCTGTGGGAAGGATTACCCATTGTTTACTTCATGAATACGCAGCCCAACAAGCCAGTTCTTCCGACCTGCCTTCAGTGAAAAGTTTTCGACTCAATTCACTCAATTTCTCATCCAGGAGGCAAGGCAACTCTCAGATTACTTCCATATCGTTTCTGGGGTCACAGGCTAAGGCAGAACGCTAAAAAATGGGTTTCCGAGTGTGGCATTTGCCGGAAAATCAAGATTACACGGCACACTTGTTCTAAGTTGCAAAATTTCCAAACTACTTTACCCCTAGCCATCGTCCGCATCGACATAGTTCATCTGACAAAGGTTCAAGGTTTCAGCAACCATTTAACTATGATTGATAGATTTACACGATGGCTTGCGGCATTTACTCTTGGCGCCATTACTGCAGACGAAGTCACTAACGGTTTTATCTCTGCAGGAATATTCCATTATGGTATTCCCAATTAGAACATCACTGATAGAGGCACTTGCTTCTCATCGGATCGTTTCAAAACAACTTTGCGGTTCATGGGATGCACCTTACGCCAGACGAATGCGTACTATCCCCAATCCAATGGTATGGTAGAACGAAAGCATAGGTAACTCAAAGCTGCTTTAGCATCCTCGTTCATTAATGGCAACTTGGTCGATGCACTACCTTTACTTCTACTTTTCATGCATTCACGTACTCGTGAATCTATTAAACCGTCTGCATCACAACTCTTGTATGGCATACATCTACACATGCCTAGTCAGCTCCCACGTGTACTACCCGCAATTATGACTCACAAGATGAAGCCACCCGCCTCCGACTTTTGGTGGCATGTCCAGTCTTCGTTTACTCGCAGCTCCACAGCTGTAAGAGAGTACTTGTTTGTAACGACGCAGCTGTTTCACCACTACAAATAAAGTATCGCAGTCCTAACCTGAATTTGCTCAGACAGCCGAAATACGTTATTATCGTACGAGGTGCGACACCTACATCGGTAAGCATGGACAGGTTGAAATCGTTTATAAAACCGCCTGATCCTGGCAACTGACAACCTTCTACACGCGTCTCAGGCTCTATCTGCCTACAATCTCAACCTAGCAATGGATTGGATTGCATAACGCATATCTGATAATTATTTTAACATTAATTTTTCGTTATTCTACTTATCAAATGTTTAACTTTATACGCACCACCTGCGCCCTATGTCACGCGGCGTGACCTCTATGAATCAACATGATTCATTTACTTTTCTCACACTCACTTGTCTCACGTGGTATAACCAGCTGTTCTTAGCTAACAATTGTGTAGCATTTTTCCGTATTATGCCATCTCTGCGGCAATGTTCAAGTACACTTTTGTCGTTACCATTTGATTTTCATGTATATATTTTTTAAATTGTAGTATTGAAAGTAATGGCTCACACCTGAGTTTACACTGCCTATTTTGGTATGACCTGCTACATATAGCTGACGCCTTGAAGCATTCTAGCACACATAGTCTTGATTAAATTTTAATTTTTTTTGTTTTTATGCCGCAGTTTTCAAGGTGAAAAGTTTGTTTAGTTATAAATGTACGTGCAACATCACTCTTAATTTGCTCACACCATGTTGGTATATGATCTGTTATGCGTGAGTTCAATCATTTACTGTGCAGCCTACTGGTTCAATTCACACTGTAGATCAGGTCAGATTCAGACTGCAGAGGAATTTTGTCTTTCATAATGGGTAGAGTAAGTTTGGTGTAATATACACTAAGTCAGCAGTATTAAGTAACTATAGAAATTTTTAAATTTTTTTGCAATATTCTCATGGAAAACCATAAAAACAAATTGTATATTTACGCATGAATTTTATCGTAAAGATACATATTTATTTTTAGAAACCACACCAAACAGATAATTGATGTGAACATGGTGTGGATGAATTGTCTTTTCCACATTACACAATACTTAGTCTTTATTGACAGATGTATATACATAATGGGTCAGGTGTTTATATCAAGATCACAACTTTGATTAAAAAGTAATTGTTATCATCGCCTGCGCAATCAACGTTGGTTTAGTTGAAGGGGACGACGGTGTGAAAAGGGAAATTTCGAATGATTTGACTGCGTGAGCTCCAATACAAATTTAATGTTGGCTCAAGTATTTTCTGCTTACATAAATGTGATTTTACTTATTTATAGAGCTTCATAGATTGTAAAATCTTCTGTTATTGCATTTATTTAGTATCTTGAAAGCATTATCTAGAGAGCATTCGTGCCATACTTTAACAACATTTTGCACCATTGCGTACATTCATTTATTATTCAATTCGACAGGCCCGTGTAAATTGCCCTCCCTTCACTAAATGTGTTAATATTTCAGGTCGGCCTAAGCACGAAAGTTGATGGGCTACTTACACACGTGTACTGATCAGATAAATGCGTTAAATTTCATGTTAAAGGCGCATTCATCTTCTCCTTCATTTTGCGGAGGAAGAATTCTACTAATGTGGAATATTCAAACAGACCGCCAACAATTTTTTTCTGTAATAGTCTGTTTCTTTTCAACTCTACTGTGAGCATTTACTCAGTCAGTTGCTCTACTTATTTATTTAATTGTTTAGCTTTTAAGAAGGCATAACCAATTTTTGAATTTTGGTAAAACAGTCTTGAAAAGTTTCTGATTATAATGAGACGGCTGCTCCACTTTGTAAAATTTTAAATACTTCGCGGGTCAGGTTGGTAATAAGACGACATATATTTTTAAATTACCATAAAACTGTTGAAGATAATCGGACGTTTATATAATTAAACCAACATTGATTGCGCGAGCAGTGAAAGTAATTACTTATATAAAAGGTTACAATCGAGGTATAAACACCTGTCCCATTATGTAAAAATATTTTTCAGTATAATCTAAGAATTGTGCAATTTCGAAAAGGCAGTTCATCCAGTAAACCGGTTTTGACCTTCGTGTGAACTCTTCACGCTGTCCAAAATTTTCCACAGACAGGGCTCGAGACTGGGCATGTCTGTTTCCGATTCTGTTGCTCTAACCATTGAGCCATCCTATCGGTGGCAAATCCTGGACAGTGCCTGATGAGTTCTTAATAATGATGAAACCTGTCTACTGGATGAATTGTTTTTTCCATACTATACACTAATTAGTTTATATTGACAAATTTTTGTACATAATTGGTCAGATGATTGTATGAAGATCGCAAACTTGATTTAATTAATTGTAAAGAAGTATGTCCACGAAGAGTTGACAATCATCTTTTCCAACTTTGACGTGAAAATTTATTGAAATAGATTATGTGACTGCGATTTTCTTTTAAAATAAAACAAAAGGGTCGTCAGATATATATATATATATATATATATATATATATATATATATATATATATTCAAAACACACACGGATTTTTTTACTTGAGTTGCGTGTCCTTAATACTATGATAATTCTCTGGATAAGTAGGCTTTCAATAGCCATGTCAACCATCTCTATTTGAAAGCTTTCGTAAAATCAAATGTGTAATTACCTCGTAATTAACCAAATAAGATACGTAGGTTTGGAATTGGACACGGATATTGTAATATGCTTCAGTCCTCTATTTTAATTTTAGGGCCAAGTTATTCCTAGATCATAACGTTTGTGAAAATAGGCGTCACCTCATATGTAACAGTCATCTTAACGTTATTAAGCTGTTCTGAAATTTGCCCAAAACTCCAAATAAATAAGCATCGAAACTGATGTTCAATAGCTATGCTTTGGAAAGATTCTAATAATTAAATAAAAAATCGCAGAAAAAATGAATCCTTATACCAAAATTTAATCAAAGTTCTGATCATGCTACACCACCTGATCCATTCAGTACATACATTTTGAGTATAAACCAAGCATTGTATAGTGTAGAAAAGGCAATTCATCTTGGAGATCGGTTTTTCACATTGAGGACTCATCACAGACTGTCCAATATTTGGCACGGAGAGGGATCGTACCTGGGCACGTCTACTTCCGAATTTGTAGATCTAAACACTGAGTCACCATGCTGCACAATATACATGTTTTTCAGTTGTATGCTGAAAAATGTTTCTTGATTAGCCTTTCCTATAGGTGGACTATATATGGCGTCCTTATTGGTAACCCTAACCCTAACTCTAACCCTAACCCTAACCCTAACCCTAACCCTAACCCTAACCCTAACCCTAACCCTAACCCTAACCCTAATCCTAATATAACCCTAATATAACCCTAACCCTAACCCTAACCCTAACCCTAACCCTAATATAACCCTAACCCTAACCCTAACCCTAACCCTAACTAATCACACCAGTGCAAAGAAATTTCATTTTATTCTATAAAAATGTTCAAATAAATACCATTTCCCCATGTAGTGTGGTGTCTGTTGTACATTGACAGGTTTCAGATGGTTAGTTGGAACTTTATGTCTAAAGAATGCCATACAGACTCCATATAAAGGAAAGGCTAACCAAGAAACAGTTAGTATTTAACTGAAACTTTTGTACACAGTGCGGCATGTGGGTGGATGCTTAGAGCTCCAGATTCCGAAGCAGACGTGCCCAGATTCGAGCCCTGTCAGCGGCAAATTCTGGACCGTATGTGATGAGTTCCCAACAAGGAAGTAACCGGTCTACTGGATCAATTTCCTATTAAACGCTATTTAATGCTTGGTTAATACTGAAAATTGTATGGACATAGCCGGTCTGGTGTTCATATCAAGATCCCAACCTTGATAGAAATTAATTTTTATCACCGCCCGCGCAACCAATGTTCATTTACTCGCTAAAGCTAGTTGTAATATTAATTGAAAGTGTATATATTTATCACAAAAATTAACAAAACCATCATTTCAAAGACAAATTTGCAATCTAAAAACTTGGAAAGTTGGCTAGAATGATACATTTGTACCTAGTTTCAAAGTCTAACACAAAACTTGACCGATAGCCGTTTGCAGTCCTGAATTATTTACTTAAATTTAACCCGTAAATAGTAGAAAAACAAAAAATTATATCATATTATGGAAAAGGTTAACATATATAGCCATTTTTGGATACGAAGGTGGGTTAATTTTAATTACATTCAGGCATTATAACAAAACAAATATAAAGCGGAAAATGCAGATGATAATGCATGCAAATGCGCACATACACGCACAAATAATTCACAAGTGTATGCTAAAATGATGCAAGAACTTATTTTATTTATTTAGTTGGGGAATACAAATGTTGTATACACCAACTTCTTCCGTTCGTTAAACTTTCTCTCTTTTTTCTTTACCGAACATTTGGTAACCCGATTAACTTGGAGGGCGATATGTATAATAAGGTCTTCAGACATTATGGGTAGGTTTTGAGATTTACCTGTTGTTTTAGTCTGAAGTGGTCGTGAATTCGCTTATTTAGATATTGGTAAGACCGGCCTACATATCGCAATAGGTAGCTATGACATTTTAATAAAGAAACAATGTTAGATTGTTCTATCGCAGGGAGTTTGTCGTTTACGTGTATGGTAAGTAGACGTTTTTATGTATGAACAAACAAAAGTAGTATATTAGCCACCCAATAAGTCAGCATGTTTTAATTCTTTCTGTAAATTAAGAGGTTTACTGACATATATATTTTTTGTGGATAGACTTCCATGCTTATATGTCGGTGTTTGTACTTCATGTTTCCTTCAGCATACATTTCGTGATACCCATTTTCTAAGTAAGCGGTTTTAACCACAGCCAGTTAATGGTATTGAAATAATATAAAAAAGATTCCCGTTATTCTTAATGTTCAACTGTGTACCAATTTTTTATTTGAGAAACAGTTTACAGTGTTGTGCTAAATTGGATACTATCCAGTTCATATCTACTTTAGATATATTTTCTTTTTTAGACTACCATGTAAATGGAAATACGTCAAAGGAACACAGTGCCCCAGACTAGGAGTTTCGCACTCGCAAGTAAAATAGATTGGCAGGTTCAGGTTGTTTAGTTATCTATGCATTAAAAATATTTCTACATCTTCATTTATTATTATGCAGACGTCGTCAACCTACCCCAGACACTCATAGCAGTAATTTCGAACAAATTGTTGCAGTTTTGGTGTTTCCAAATGGAACATGTAGAAACCAGCTGGCCATATTGATTCCATTAATTCACCTGAAATATTGACCAGTAAAATGAATTGAACTTCAATAGAGCAGTTATTGATGAGAATTTATAGATGACTTGTAGGTATGTGGATTGACAAGTTGTTAATATGGATGAACCTAAAGAAGTATTCGATGGGTTTTTCTACAGGGTTCCTGGCCAATAGATTTCTAATGCCGAACAATTTAATTTCTTTTTTCTTTACATTGCACGACTTTAATGTTATCAATTTTATTTGAATTGGCATCTTTGGTTTTATTGTTGACTTACTCTACATATATTTTAATGACACGTCATTTGGATTACTCGATATTTTGGCGTCTTTATTTACTTGACACGGTTAAAATTTCTACCTATCATCAGGAACATAGCTCGTTCTTTTATTTTAATCATCGTTGTACATAAGAGAATTTCCTGATTCTTTTCCTGACTTCATTAATACAATTTATTGCTTGCGTCCCAATTGTTGGAGTCGCTCGTTGTGCTCCCTCTTTTCAAAAGTGAATCGTTTGTGTCCCACTCCGAAATGCTCATAGGCAACACGCAGTTCAGTTTTATGTAAGAGACAAAGTTCATTTTCCTGTGAAATTAATAATGAATCATCTTTATATAGATTCTCCAGTGTGTCTGGTGTACTGACAATATCGTCTTGTTCTTGGCGTAGGACAATTTACACAAATTCGTTCTAAACGATTAAATTTCATGCTGTATTTCCGACAGAATCAAACTGATAGTTGAAAATGAACGTGTCAAGGTGCAACGAACATGCGTTGGATACTTGATTATTTTCAAATAAATCTTTGCTTTATTTCTTATTTTCACTGTTAATAGAGGTCATAAATACGCGATGAATAGCACTTTTGTACGTTACTAGTTCACGTGGATGAACCATACTTATACGAGATTCTGACGCTAATATCTGATTCTCCACATTGTCAAGTTTCAGGTTCTGAGTTTCACGTGCACTTCTGCTAAATGTCTCAAAATTTATTTAGTCGTATATGTTGAAGTCGAATGGTGTATTTTGCGAAATTTTTGAGGAATTTGATCTTCGTTGATACACCCAAAATGTTTTTCTTTTTCCATACTTTCCTCGCCATTTCTCTATTTAATTGAAATATAGAGATTTATATCTCGACGTGGCAATTGCGTCTTACATCACATAAAGTTCACGCATAAATTGTAGTTTATTCAACTGTATGCATTTTAATTTTATAAATGAGGTAAAATCGTGCATTAAAGCATAAAGTTATTATACGGAAAGTTTTTACGACAAATTTTACAAAATTTAATTCCACAATATTTACTTCTCAGTTAAATTTTCCGATGCATTACAATGGCAAAACCAAATTGTATACTTGACCTTAAGTGCCACGGGTCGCTATTGCCACGTCGGGAGGTCAGTTAATGCATTCATTAAAAGCATATTTATCGAATAATGTGAAAAAATATTGTTTATGTTTTTTATTATAGGTTTTCAATAAACTTAAATATTTCAAAATATATGCCGCTCAGCTTCAACCCAGGCAAAAATTAGTTTCCAGACGGTTATACGAGAATGCAATCGAAATCCAGAACCTTATACTTGGCAATAGAGACATCCAGATCTTAACTTGTGTACCTCGTATCACTACGCTGTAAATATTTAAATTAAGTTTGCGAGCTTGAAATAAACCCCAATCCTATTGTATTTAACCAGCAGTCAAACAACATGGCAAAACTGCCGTCAATGTCACGAGCTGGCGCATTTCGTCCTTGCATGATCATCATCAGAGTACGACGGCAAACTGACTAGCAAGGATCAAACTAAAATGATGTACAGACAAATTAGATATGCTGCTCCCGCCTCCAGTGCTAGCAAAGAATTTTGACCACTAGTCGCGAAATCAATTATTGTTAAGTTGTATCAGTATAATGTACACACAGGCTGCTAATTAAGAAAATACAAGCACAAGATTTTGCATGAGTCCGAAAATAAACAGATGGCTGAATACAATTTTATTTATACAAGATACCAGTTTGTAAATAGTTTTGATGGTATTTGAACTACAATAAGCGCGGCTTTGAAAATAAACCGCCGACAGAGGCAGGAGCATTGCTCGTCTACATTCCAATCACATTGTTAATGCAGCGATCAAAGCCCGTACAATTTTCGCGAAAATGCCAATAAGGACAAATAATATCAATCGTACAAATGTGAAAAACAATTGTCTTTTAAAGAAAAGTACTCATTAGTATGAACATTCTGTTTTTAAAGTGACAAACGCATAATTAATTATTTTTCGTTTCAAAACTAACGTGCGTTAGTTTTTAAAATGAGTACTGCCTTATGCGTGAATGATTTCTTGAAGGACATTTTTTGTTCTTAGAAAGCCTGCTATACTAATTTAATAAACTAAGAACTTACACAAGTTATTGGAATGACTATTTGCTTGTACAAAGAGTAGACTAAGGTTTAAAACATCCAATATCCATTGCCCTTTACTGCATATAATATTTTTTTATTCCACAACGGAAAGATGAAGTGTTACATATATAGAATTGTCATTTGTGAGTCTGAGATTCCATTTTTCTCAACAAAGCTAGCATGTACACAATGCACGAACGTTCATGCCTTGCTTATTTTATCACACCTGCAATCTCGTCTACACGCCAAAATCTTTGCACGTGATATTTAAAACAAAATCAATAATTCAGATGAATTTACTTAATCAAACACAATGCACATGAACAGTATTTACTTAGTATGCATAAAATGCTTCATGCATTGACAAAAATGTAAAGCTTACTTAATTCTTGCTAATTTAACAATGAAATTGCCTAAAGAGTGCCAATGTTAAAAATTTAATGCCCTAGTTCTCGGAAGTTTAAATAAAATCAAATTTGAAAACTTAAAATACACACCAGTTTATAATTATTTCACTAAGCATTACATATTAATAACTTACGTAAGTTGTACTAATGATAAACTGTGAAATGTGAGTTGTTTTGTTTATGCGTAAGCAAACTTGAAATACCGAATAACTTGTCAATAAATGTTCAGGTTTAATGAAGTGTATACACTTGTTAAATTCAGTTTGATGCAACCTGAAATATCAATTCGCATCATTTGAATGCGGAAACACTTTTTGTCTTGCATAACGAGCTTATATTGAATTTGACATCAAATATTCCCTCTTGGTTGGCAACGTTTAATTTTATAAAAGTATACATTCAACTCTTGCTCTTACTCCTAACCGGCAACTTTACACTTCTGTTTTCATGTGATTCAACCTATTTTTTCTTGATTTTTATGATTTTGGTCTTGCGCAGAAGCACAAGTTTTATATTCAAAATATGAACTGTTAATGTAAATTTGTTACAATCTATATAAAAACCTTTCAAAATGAATGATCAGTAATAAGACAACCTTATTATACATAATTATAAGGCCCGAGAAGCTGCGTTCACAGATCGTTTGCATAATGCGCGTATTCAGAATTCCTTTCACATTTCATATTAAGACAGATTGCGCTATATATAGTTTTCTATTTTAACACGTGAATGTGTATACTATACCAGTTAAATACTTCAATGAAACCTCGACAATTTCGTATTAATACCAACCTACGAAGGGTTTTAAATAAATTTCCAAAATTTCCATATTATAAATATAACATGAGACTGAATACTCGTTAGTAAGATTACCGTTGGACTCTGTTGATAACTGTGGAAGGTCGAAATGTGCCAATATGTGTAAATGAAGTTTTATTACTTAATTGTGCAACCGGTGAAAAAAATAGGGTTGCTCCTATCTCATATCGACAAACTGTCTTAAATATTTTTTTCACCACTCAAAACGCCAGCCGCCCAACATATCCACCCAATGCTAAAGTACTTTGCACAGACGTAACCCATTTTCAAATACCGAATGCTACCAGCCGTTGTGTTCTGAGGATGTCCATAGCTAGACGGAATGCGTCAGTTCTTACAGCTGGCGGTAGATTTATCCAGCTATTCGGCGATTCAAATAATTTGATATTGTGTATATCTCATGTCCCTAAACCAATTAACGATTTGATGTCAGATAACTTGCTGACAAGCGTAAAAGTACTTGTTTTCCTTTGTTTTCAAAATAAATATATCAAAGTATCTTATTCTTCAACATCAAGCTTCTCGTTTTCTGGTATATCGTCCTTACTGGGCTTCACGGTGTATGTTCTTTTCGTTAAATAGAAAGTCTCTGACTCATCATATAAATAGCCAACTGCTGTATCTATTAAGTTTACCTATTTAACTAATGGTTATGCTTGAAAACATCTACAAAGCCAAAGAAATCGTTTGTTCGAATATATATTTTACATCATACATTTTAAAAACATACTTACTGACGTTATCTTCCATCTTGAAATTATTATTCTATATAGTAATAAAACGATAATTTATCAATACTTAAAACTAAAAGATATGTCATATATAAATTCCGTGCTCAACGGAATAATTCCAGTACAGATAATACTACCATAAACAATAAGCCATTGCACATTTATCAATATTTAATAAAGTTGAAAGACCAAAGGTCTTCTCAAAGTCACTTTTGGAATATAGTTAAAATGTAGATGCTCTAGCCCTATTAACAAATGAGAGCCCCATAGACTTCCAGTCTGTATCAGTCTTAGCGAGTCTATTGTTGTCTGATGAGTTAGTTCATAACTGCGACTCCCTGTACCATGCTATCAGTGTCCTCAAACTTAATTTAAGCCTCCATGTTAGTCACAACTATATTTTATTATTTAATGAATTAACAGACGAGGGACTGTGTACTTCTTACGCAACACTGCACACCAAATGTTTTACCTAGAAGGAGATTTGACAAAAAAAAGCAGAACAATGAAATTAACTGGTCTTGACGGATTCCAATATGCACAAAATAAAATTGAAACTCGTTTCAACAGTAATATATTGTGAGGATCAAAAGTTGTAAAATTGATACGAGACACAAGATAGATGCTACAAGTCAACAGAGAGGATCACGCACGTCAGGCACAAAATAGAGAAAACTGAAATTGCTTAGAATTCGAGAGTATATATACTCGAAAGGATTTGAACAAATAATGTTCTTTAATTTAAAGGTATATATATATATATATATATATATATATATATATATATATATATATATATATATATATATATATATATATATATATATATATATACTATTTTGAATAATATTCTTTCTAATTAGCCACTGTGGTTGAGTATTTATTATACTACTCTTATTTTAGTTTTAGGAAATATCTTCCTTTTATAAAAATATTAAAACTTAAATACACTTGTATTGGCTAGTGCACTGTTATTCAGTGATATATTGCATCATTTACTATGCTAGAAATGTAAAATCTCTACTGGCAAAAAGTTTAGTTAATAAATACTCAAATACCGCTATTTTTAGCTTTCTATGTTTGTCAGTTCTTACCAATTGCAAGATATTGACGTGCTTTTAGAACTATTATAGTTGTTCCATGCGATAACGCGTAGAAATAACTATATTAATCAATTGAGTATGTAAACTAAAACTTCGATGTTGTTATTTAAATAAAGTTTGTGAGTTTAACGTGAGCACCAATTCATTTGTATTTGATTATTCGTCGAAGAACGTAGCTAAACTACCGTCACTAAAACGTATTGATACGTTTCGACTTACCACGGTCATTATCATAGTACGACGGACAACTGAATAACGAGGATCAAATCGCAATGCATATATATGGAAAGCAAAATTATAAATACGGATCTCAAACTTTTTGGTCTCACATGGAATGTACATGACTGGAAATGTCGGCTGCACAATTTCTACGCAGTTAGGAACATTAGACTTTTGCAGCTTTCGCCATATATATATATATATATATATATATATATATATATATATATATAGATTATACAATTAAAAATTGATTTTCCGGGTGGGAGTAATACCATTTAAATTAAGTTTTCGAGCTTAAAGTCTACAATTCAATTCTATTTTATTGGACCAATCGTTGGAAAACATTGCAAAACTACCATCAATCACACGTACTGACGCGTTACGACCTAACATGGTCATTACCAGAGCTTGACGGCAAGCCGACTGAATCAAACCGCATTGCATATATAAAGTAAGGAAAATAATTTATGCGGCTCTCAACCTTATTAGTCTCGTTTACAATGTACATGACTGGAGTGTATTGGCTGCAAAATTTCTATGCAGCCACGAGCATTAATGTTTTGCAGCTTTCCCCGTACTTATGTATGTTTTATAATTCAGTTTGTGGCATTAACGATTATTTAACTAAAGTTAGATAGGTTGAAATAAACACTAATACTGTTGAGTCTAACCAGGAGGGTAGAAATGCGTCTGTACGCTTGATTGACCGCTGTCCCGTTATGTTGTGCGAATGATTATATACAATAAGATTAATGCTTATCTCAAACTCGTTAGCTTAATCTGAGTTGTTGTTATCATCACCCGCGCAATCAATATTTTCTAAATTTTATACCATATACAATTGTGGCGAAAGTTGAGTAAATCTTATTCGCGAAACTTTACAGAGATTGTTTAGACGACATTTCCAGTTCAGTTACATGTATACAAGACAACTAGGGCCAAGTGTGGAATATAAATGATTTCTCATGCTTTACATACGCAATGCGATTTGATCCTTGTTAGCCATTTTGCAGTCGAGCTATGATGATAATTATGGAAGATGGCTGAAGGATTTTTGCCACGTTTTGCTACCGATTCAATATAATTGTATTGGGGCATATCTTAAGCGCGTAAACTGGATTCAAATTATAAACACCACCCGTGCTATGATTATATGTATGCATGTGGTGCATATTTTTTACATGAAGCTAACTATCATATTTTGCATGGTCCTGGTTATCTGCCGAATAAAGATCATATTTATAATTCTTTCTAAATAAGTTTTTGTGAATTGTATTCGAGAATCGATAACACATGTTCTTGACGTTGTGTTCCATCCATTGGATGTTGTGTTAAATGTTATGAATCTGATGAGCCCAATTCTTGGAATTATTTATTTACAATTCAAACCAACTATAATCTATCTGGCATGAAGAAGGAAATGCAAATGCACAATATAAGAAAGAAATTGAAAACAAGAACGCATACGCAATAAAACACGAGGTAATAAGACATTTCCAAAGTATCTACTTGCAGTAGTAAGTTACCTATGTTAGTAACGTACAGCAGAAAGTGAGTTATTTAATTATTTAAACAAAATGCAGATGTTGACAAATAGTTAACTAGTATCGTGTTAGATGATGTATAATTTAGAATTTAGAGGTTATTTGTTTACGCTCAAACCACATATATAATCTATCAAGTTTGCTAAATAAAGTTGAACATACAACAGACAAAGACTGTTAAATACTGTTTTTTTGCGAAGAACTAATATATATGCAAGTATGTATTAGGTGTTGTGAACCTAGTAACAAATTAGTTCAGTTGTGACGAGAAGGATAAACCAAAGCCAGCATGAACGGAAAGTATAATCTGATGCACATTCGTTTCGTGCTTACTGGCGACTCATCAGTAGGAGCCGGTATTACGCCCTTTAACCACTATATATTTGGTAGAAGAATGTGGAATAATAGGACGGTACAATCTCATAGACGAATGTGTAAACCTGTAATAGTGAAGCTAACATCATCTAAAGTCAACGACAATGCGACTTCAATGCTAACTCACAATATATAATATATATACCGAGTCTGTAAAGGATACTAACACTATGGCTATTGTGTTATTAACATTGTTAGACAAAGACTGTTATGCTTGGTAAATGTGCATAGTAAACGTGTAGTATTTTTCCATTACCATGATTTATAATTTATGAAAGAAGTAGTACATTAGTCATTCAAAATTGCAGCCTAAATTATATAGTTTGTATATGGTCCCCGAAGGCTCTAAGGCACACTCAAAATGTCACAAAGAAATAAATATTCATCTTTAATTTAGGATAAAAAATATATACATGTATTGTAGATTTTAAATTACAATTTTTCGATATCTATTATGTAACATTCCAGAGTTAAAGTGAAGGTTTGTTCAATCAACCAAGGCCAGAGTGTATGGATTTTCTCTAGTAACAGGTGTTCAGAAGTGGGTTTAATTCTCAATTTTGTTGAAATATCGCATATCTTAAAATCGATCATCTTGTTAACATATACCGACATGGAAACAATAGTATTAGTACAATGTCCCTATTCGCCAACCATATTGTTGGTATCAGGTACTAGTAAAGTAGCCGTGATGTTGGTACGCTTTACAGACTCGATATATATATATATATATATATAAATATATATATATATATGTAAGAACAAAACAACGTACTCCATGGAATAACATTTATTAATAAATCTTATTTCTACCAGTATCTACAGCCATTGTTCTGGATTCGTTAGTATATTCGTTCATCCAATCCCACTGTACATTTGTTGTAACCAATCTCCTCTTCGTTATTCTAGCCTTTGTTTTGCGCAATTTAGACCACTACTTTTGTGCAATTTAGACCACTCTTTTGCGTAACGTCATTTGGTGTGTCATCGCTTTCATTGTAATTGCGTCCGTAATTGATGTATGTGTCGTATTTTGCGAAGCGTTGGCTATTTTTAAAGGCATGTCGGTTATGTCTTTGTTCCAGTCCAATTTAATTTCTTTTTGAATTATTTTCTGCACGTTTAAGCAGGGCTTCAGCTTATTAATTGCAATAGCTTCAAAAGCCAGAAGCATTTTCTCTGTTTTTGCCTTGTAGAGAACTGAAAAATTGTTACTACTAACAGCATGACCTGTGAGTAGTACATGTTCGCAAATTGCTGATTTTTGTGCAGGAGCTGCACCCCTCTTTAATAGTTTTTGAGGGAGATGCTGATTTATTCTAGTTTCGAGCCTCTTTTTGATCTGCCGATGTACTGAGCGTTGCAGGTACATTGAAATTTGTATACAGACAAAGGTGTTGACGTCACAGAGAGGCTATCTTTTTCATTCGTGCGCATCAGTTTTGTTGTGTTGAACACCACTCTCACCTGTATTGATGGAAACTGTGCTTTTGTCGCTCGAATTACTTTTCGTTTGAAGATTTCCGCTGGAAGATCACCTCCAAAGGGAACACTAAGCGTTACTATCTGGGGAGTTTGATTTTCTTCCAAATTGGCCTCGATTTTGTTGCGTTGCCTCAAGTTGTATTCGATGAACCAGTCCGGATAGCCATTATTTCTCAACGCTTCGCGAAGCAAATTTAGCTCTACTTCAATGTTGTCCGGTGAACAAATCCTGCGTATTCGTGTGCCCAAATTCATTATTAGGTTTCTTTTGTACGCCCTTGGCACACTACTCATATAATGGACATATTGTCCAGTTCAGCTTGATTTCTTGTGAACTGACCTTGAGAGAGTACCTTCTTCATCTCTCGTTATTCCTACATCTAGGAAGGATAAATATCCGTCTTTTTCTTCTTCTATTGTAAACTTGATTGCCTGGTCTACCTTGTTTATGTGATGTAGCAGTGAATTTGTATCTTCATCCTTTTCAACGACCATGAAAGTATCGTCAACGTAGCGCACGTAAAAATGAGCTCCATTGATAAATGGTTTTAAACCAGTTGTTTCTAAATGGTGCATGTATATGTCTGCCAATACTGGTCCAAGAGGACTACCCATACCTATGCCGTCAATTTGTCTGTAGAAGACTCCTTGGAATACGAATTGTACGTTGGATGTGCATAATAGAAGTAGTTCTCTCATGTCGTCCACTTCTATCAGTGTTTCCGCTCCTGATGATCGTATATATTCACATAGGATATTTATAGTTTTATTTACTGGAATGCTAGTAAAGAGTGACTTTATATCGAGGGACACCATTTTCCTCTGTTTCAAATTTAGGTCGCGAATTTTTTCTACGAATTGAAAGCTATCCTGTACAACGTGGTCTATTCTTCCTTTCATGATAGGCTTTATAATCCGGCATAATAGTCTGGCTGCCTTGTGCTGTGGGGAATTTATCATAGATAAAATGGGCCTGAAAGGCGGAAGTCCTTCATTGTTGGTCATTTTGTGAACCTTGGGCAACCCATATAATATCGGTTGCGTTGAACCTACGGGCTTGGCATGTTTGCATTCTGTAATAAAAGCATTTTTGTGCTCTATGTCGATTTCTTGTTTAGCCTCGACCTTCGAAATAATTCGGTTTAGAATCTTCGTTATGGAATTTTCTAATTTTGCCGTAGTGTCGCGTTGTACCTCTTCGCGTTTAAATTTTGATTTGTCATTCAGAATTTGTAACATCGCCTGACTATAATCCGTATAGTTCATTAACACTACGCCTGTCCCTTTGTCTGGCTTCATGAGTCTGACTTGTTTGTTTCGTTGTAGCTCATTCAGTTCTTCTAGATGCCTTTTGGTGACCAGTTTATTGCCTTTGAATGTGCGCATATATTGGCCATACGCACTTCGGAGGTCCGATTTAAAGAGCGAGATGTCGTATTTTTCATTTGATTTGTGTTTTGTGGCATCTTCAAAGAAGCATTCCATTGATGCCTGCATATGCATTTCTTCACGTTCGTTTATTCTAGTTTTTGTTATGCAGTATTTCGGTCCAAGAGAGAGAACTTCATTTTGATGTTTTGTTAGATTTATGTCGGTGTATTCAAAAATAAATTTGCCTGGATTCTCAGGAAACTTTTTGAGCTTAGAACATTGCACTGCATTCCGCGCTAGTTTTTTAATCTCTCTCTTTCTCGCACCTTCTGTAATCCATGCTATCTCTTTTAAAAAATTAATTCGAATTTCATCTTCTAACATCTGCAGTTTAGACTCTATAGATAGACATTTAAGTTTGCAGCTATCCGCTTTTGCTTCTTCTTCTTCGATGACATTTTTAAGAATGCGCCGATGAATATTCTCTGATTGATGCTGATTGGTACTTTTCCAACGCTTAATCACGTAAGTTGGGATTGTTTCCTCACATAGACAATTTTTATAATAAATCACACGTTCCACACATTCACCATATCTACACGAATAGGATATATATGCATTGAGTGTTGTACGTGGAATAGGGTGACCACGGTATTTCAATAAATTGATAGTTTCTAATTTCACCATTTTTTTAAATGTAAGAACAAAACAACGTACTCCATGGAATAACATTTATTAATAAATCTTATTTCTACCAGTATCTACAGCCATTGTTCTGGATTCGTTAGTATATTCGTTCATCCAATCCCACTGTACATGTGTTGTAACCAATCTCCTCTTCGTTATGCTTTGCGCAATTTAGACCACTACTTTTGTGCAATTTAGACCACTCCTTTTGCGTAACGTCATTTTGTGTGTCATCGCTTTCATTGTAATTGCGTCCGTAATTGATGTAGAGTCTAAACTGCAGATGTTAGAAGATGAAATTCGAATTAATTTTTTAAAAGAGATAGCATGGATTACAGAAGGTGCGAGGAAGAGAGAGATTAAAAAACTAGCGCGGAATGCAGTGCAATGTTCTAAGCTCAAAAAGTTTCCTGAGAATCCAGGCAAATTTATTTTTAATTACACCGACATAAATCTAACAAAACATCAAAATGAAGTTCTCTCTCTTGGACCGAAATACTGCATAACAAAAACTAGAATAAACGAACGTGAAGAAATGCATATGCAGGCATCAATGGAATGCTTCTTTGAAGATGCCACAAAACACAAATCAAATGAAAAATACGACATCTCGCTCTTTAAATCGGACCTCCGAAGTGCGTATGGCCAATATATGCGCACATTCAAAGGCAATAAACTGGTCACCAAAAGGCATCTAGAAGAACTGAATGAGCTACAACGAAACAAAAAAGTCAGACTCATGAAGCCAGACAAAGGGACAGGCGTAGTGTTAATGAACTATACGGACTATAGTCAGGCGATGTTACAAATTCTGAATGACAAATCAAAATTTAAACGCGAAGAGGTACAACGCGACACTACGGCAAAATTAGAAAATTCCATAACGAAGATTCTAAACCGAATTATTTCGAAGGTCGAGGCTAAACAAGAAATCGACATAGAGCATAAAAATGCTTTTATTACAGATTGCAAACATGCCAAGCCCGTAGGTTCAACGCAACCGATATTATATGGGTTGCCCAAGGTTCACAAAATGACCAACAATGAAGGACTTCCGCCTTTCAGGCCCATTTTATCTATGATAAATTCCCCACAGCACAAGGCAGCCAGACTATTATGCCGGATTATAAAGCCTATCATGAAAGGAAGAATAGACCACGTTGTACAGGATAGCTTTCAATTCGTAGAAAAAATTCGCGACCTTGATTTGAAAGAGAGGAAAATGGTGTCCCTCGATATAAAGTCACTCTTTACTAGCATTCCAGTAAATAAAACTATAAATATCCTATGTGAATATATACGATCATCAGGAGCTGAAACACTGATAGAAGTGGACGACATGAGAGAACTACTTCTATTATGCACATCCAACGTACAATTCGTATTTCAAGGAGTCTTCTACAGACAAATTGACGGCATAGGTATGGGTAGTCCTCTTGGACCAGTATTGGCAGGCATATACATGCACCATTTAGAAACAACTGGTTTAAAACCATTTATCAATGGAGCTCATTTTTACGTGCACTACGTTGACGATACTTTCATGGTCGTTGAAAAGGATGAAGATACAAATTCACTGCTACATCACATAAACAAGGTAGACCAGGCAATCAAGTTTACAATAGAAGAAGAAAAAGACGGATATTTATCCTTCCTAGATGTAGGAATAACGAGAGATGAAGAAGGTACTCTCTCAAGGTCAGTTCACAAGAAATCAAGCTGGACTGGACAATATGTCCATTATATGAGTAGTGTGCCAAGGGCGTACAAAAGAAACCTAATAATGAATTTGGGCACACGAATACGCAGGATTTGTTCACCGGACAACATTGAAGTAGAGCTAAATTTGCTTCGCGAATCGTTGAGAAATAATGGCTATCCGGACTGGTTCATTGAATACAACTTGAGGCAACGCAACAAAATCGTCGCCAATTTGGAATAAAATCAAACTCCCCAGATAGTAACGTTTAGTGTTCCCTTTGTAGGTGATCTTCCAGCGGAAATCTTCAAACGAAAAGTAATTCGAGCGACAAAAGCACAGTTTCCATCAATACAGGTGAGAGTGGTGTTCAACACAACAAAACTGATGCGCACGAATGAAAAAGATAGCCTCTCTGTGACGTCAACACCTTTGACTGTATACAAATTTCAATGTACCTGCAACGCTCAGTACATCGGCAGATCAAAAAAGAGGCTCGAAACTAGAATAAATCAGCATCTCCCTCAAAAACTATTAAAGAGTGGTGCAGCTCCTGCATAAAAATCAACAATTTGCGAACATGTACTACTCACAGGTCATGCTGTTAGTAGTAACAATTTTTCAGTTCTCTACAAAGAAAAAACAGAGAAAATGCTTCTGGCTTTTGAAGCTATTGCAATTAATAAGCTGAAGCCCTGCTTAAACGTGCAGAAAATAATTCAAAAAGAAATTAAATTGGACTGGAACAAAGATATAACCGACATGCCTTTAAAAATAGCCAACGCTTCGCAAAATACGACATATACATCAATTACGGACGCAATTACAATGAAAGCGATGACACACCAAATGACGTTACGCAAAAGGAGTGGTCTAAATTGCACAAAAGTAGTGGTCTAAATTGCGCAAAGCAAAGGCCAGCATAACGAAGAGGAGATTGGTTACAACAAATGTACAGTGGGATTGGATGAACGAATATACTAACGAATCCAGAACAATGGCTGTAGATACTGGTAGAAATAAGATTTATTAAAAATGTTATTCCATGGAGTACGTTGTTTTGTTCTTACATTTTAAAAAAATGGTGAAATTAGAAACTATCAATATATATATATATATATATATATATATATATATATATATATATATGTATATATACATAATTGTATATATATTAGTTCTCCGCCACAAGCAGTATCGTATTCATTCAGTTGACCGGTTTAGCACACAGATAATCATGAGTTTGGATGCCAAAGATCAATTGCCAATTCTTGAATGAAGATTGCTTTTGCGAACCTGGATTAATTGAAATTACCTGATCCGCGATTTGACTGACACAGCCTTCATTGTTACAGTAGCTTTATTTTTCGAAATATTTCGGCTAAACTTATGGATAGCCATCATCAGTCGCTATATACCACACAAGTTTAACATTTACCGCAAAAATTACTTAAAATAGTCTTGGAACCGTCAGGAAAATCAGCTATTTCCAATCCTATATTGGACACGAGGTACCCAGTCAATTCGACCAATTTTTTCAATTCAACATTAAGCAAAACAAGCAAAATTATCATATATTTATGAAGCCTTTTATATAAAACAAACACCTGGCCTGAATATTCAAAAGTTTCATCAAATTGAAATTCTAATCGACTGGCCAAGATTCACACAATCCAATAATAATATAATAGAATTCAGGCAAGAAAAAACACTCCGTCGACCAGAATTAACAAAACGGCCAGTTTTTACCAGAACTGCAACTCGATTGCAAACATGAACAAGTTGCATTAGGTACATACGCCAGACAACAAAAAGGAAGCAGGAAACTAAAATGAAGAGGCATGATTTCACAGATGAAACACAATTGGCAAAGAGTACTTTTCTGCAATAGATGAAGAAACCAATTAATCAAGTTTGCGAGCTTAAAGTAAACACCAACCCCATTGTATTTAACCAGTCGTCGAACAACATAACAAAACTACCGCCAGCCGCAACGCACTGACGCGTTTCGAACTTCCATGAGGATCATCAGAGTACGACGGTAAACTGACTAGCGAAAATCAAATAGCAATGCACATATATATGGAAAGCAAAATTAGATATTCGGCTCTCACCTCAAGTTGTCTTGCACACATTATACGTGACTGAAAATGTCGGCTGCACAATTTCTATGCAGTCACGAACATTAGCTGTTTGTAGCTTTTGCCAAACACACAAATAAACATGGGAAATACAATTAATCAAAATTGATTTCGCGGGTTTTGATAAAAATTCTTTAAATCGTGTTAGCGAGCTACAAGTAGACACCAATCACACTGAATTTAACCAGTCGTCAAACAGCATAGCAAAGTACCATCAGGCTTCGAATCACGTTTGCGAGATTGAAGTAAACACCAATCACATTGAATTTAACCAGTCGTCAAACACCATAGCAAAACTACCATCAGTCTTTAAATCAAGTCGGCAGTCTTGAATTAAACACCAATCACATTGTATTTAACCAGTCGTCGAACAAAATAGCAAAAGTACCGTCATGTTTTAATTCAAGTTTGCGAGCTTGAAGTAAACGCCAATCACATTGTATTTAACCAGTCGTTGAACAACATAGTAAAAATACCGTCAGGGTTTAAATCACGTTTGCAAACCAGTCGTCGAACAACATAGCAAAACTACCATCAGTCTTTAAATTCAGTGTGTTTATTTTAAGTAAACACCAATCCCATTGTATTTAACCAATCGTCGAACGGAATAGCAAACCTATCGCAGGTTGCACGCACTCTATGTTGTTCGAAGACTGGTTAAATACTCTCGCAAATTTGTTTTTTTTTAAATCATTAGCTCCACTCGCACAATCATTGATTGTTTAATTGTATAGCCGAACAAATTATTTATAAAAATCAATTAAAGACCAGGCGGTTTTACGGATGTTTTTCAGAGCAATAAACTAAAATGATTTACACACGGAGGAAGCCATTTTCTGTAACATCATTAATTCGCAGCTAAATAGAAAAAAATAACTTTTTAAATGAAGATAATATGAATTGTTGAATTTCATGAGTGTGTGTGTTTGTGTGTGCTTGTTAATCAACTTTCCCCGCATTCTGTTCGTTCTTTTATAACTTATGCCTTTTATCCAAATCATTCCGTTTTCCTTTCAAAATTCAATAAATAAAGTACCAGATATTGCAATCGAAATAAGTACCGGCGACAAAATGTACTTTTTAAAATGAGTTGTACAGACCTGTTTCATATTAAAGTGTAAACGACCCGGCTTCAAGTAAATGCCGTACGACGTTACAAACTCGGTTAAGGTGCTCTGAATAGAGATTAGTTACTGATAGGGGGCCCTTAAGAGGGCCTGGTAATGCGTTCTCTTGAAGTCTTCAGAGTGTGAAGATGTCCTAGAGCCTTGGGTGGACTCTGGTTGAGTTGTCGCTTCCGTGGTTGAGCTGTAATCACGATGTGGATAGCGTCCTGCAGGTTCTGCACTTAATTGGCTCGTCTCTCCGGGTATACCGCAACAAGATGAGTCACGGATGTAGTTAGTTGTTGGTGAAACTATCAAATCACCAGCGTAGGTATTGACAGCCGACAGAACGCACACGCATGAAGAAGGTAGAATGCAGATTCCACAACTGACTTGCATGGTAAATTGCCGTGCTTAAATAGCATGCCATGCCTACTTGCACACTATTGGTTAAAACGGCAAGTTTCGCTTTTTTCTCATTGGTGCAACGTAAATAAAATTGAATTTAATTTACGCAATATGTCGGCCATTAATTTGTGTCGTTACATCACTTTCCTCTCTGAAAAAAAAGAAAAAAAAATTCCTCTCTACGAGGCTAGATAAGAAATGCATGACAGAGTTCGAACCAAGTTAAGCAAAAATATGATAAACCATAAGAGCTGGGCTTAAATATGCTTGTTGGTTGCTTCAACAATGATATGATGCCAGGTAACCACTAGGAATTGCTACACAAATTGTTAGCTCTAGTGAACGGTCATAGCACGTGAGGCAAAATAGAGCAGTGTAAGTTTTTGGAGCCGCAGCGTGAAGATTTCGAGGTAAATCGCCTCTGAAATTTGCAGGTTTAAGTTAAAACCTAAGCAAGTTGGATCGTTGTCAATGTGTTTGTATACGACCAAAGGAGCTAGAGTGCTCGACGTTGTGGTCATGACATTTGTAGAGTGGTCTTGTGCAATTGATAAAGTTGAGATATGCATTGAAAGTGGCCTGTACCATGATATGAAGATGATCACTACTTAGTGTTGCTACACGAAAGCGTTAGCTCTAAGTAGCTGGTCATACCAAAATAGGCAGTGTAATGTCATGTGTGAGAAATACATAATGTAAAAATATATACATTAAAATCAAAGGTAACTGCATAAAAATATGTACACGAACATTGCCTTAGAGATGGCATAATACCAAAGAACTGTTCAAAAATGCTACACAATTGTTAGCTAAGAACAGCTGGTTATTCCACGTGAGACAAATACGAAAAATAACGTAAGGTTAAAAAATTTTTGATAGATAATGTTAATGTTTTAAAAAAATCAATTACGCGTTATACAAAGCAGGACATTGAGATTGTGGGCAGACGGAGCCTGAGACGAGTGTAGAAGGTTGAACGCTCTCAGGATCAGGTGGTTCGATAAACGGTTTCAACCTGTCTATGCCTACTGATGTCGGTGTAGCGCCTTGCATAATGATGAAGTATTTTGGTTGTCTGAGCAAAATCGGGTAAGGACCACGATACCTTGTTTGTAGTGGTGCAACAGCATTATTGTTGCGAACGAGTACTCTCTTGCAGCTGTGGAGCTGTGGGTGAACGAAGACTGGACGAGGCGTATGTCTCGGCTGCTGTTCGGACAGGTTACCGAAATGAAGTCGAAGGCAAGTAGCTTAGTCTTGTGGGTCATCTTGTGCCGGTAGTAGACGTGGGAGCTGACTAGGCAGGCGTAGATCCATGCCATACAAGAGTTGTGACGCAGATGTTTTAATGGATTCACGAGTACGGGAACGCATGGCCAGCAGAACTAAAGGTAGTGCATCGACCCAGTTGCCATTAATGGACGAGGATGCTAAAACAGCTTTGAGTTCCCTATGCATTCTCTCTACCATGCCATTAGCCTGGGGATGGTAGGCAGTCGTCTGGTGTAAGATGCATCCCATGTACCGCAAGGTGGTTTTGAAACGATCAGATGAGAAGCAAGTGCCTCTGTCCGTGATGACCTCATTGGGAACACCATAATTGAATATCCATGCAGAGATAAAACCGTTAGTTACTTCGTCTGCAGAAATGGTGCCGAGAGGTAATGCCGCAGGCCACCGTGTAAATCTATCGATCATAGTTAGAAGGTAGCTGAAACCTTGAACCTTTGTCAGATGAACTATGTCAATGTGGACGATGGCTAGGCGAGAAGTAGATCGAAAATGTTGCAATTTAGAACGAGTGTGTCGTGTGATCTTATTTTTCTGACAAATAGCGCACTCAGAGACCCATCGTTTAACATTCTGCCTAAGTCTGTGACCCCAGAAACGATCTGTAAGAAGTCGGACAGTCGCTTGGCTTCCTGGGTGAGAAATTGAGTGAATTGAATCGAAAATTTTCTCTGAAGGCTGGTCGGCAGAACTGGCTTGTTGGGCTGCGTACCCGTGAAGTAAACAATTGGTAAGCCTTCCCACAGACGGCATATGAACTTGGTTGGGTGACGGGCTATTGATCTTTGAATGTGAATGTCATCGCGTTGTTCAGTTCGCAGGAGAGTTGGCGTTAGTGCAGGTTCACTGAGTGCCACGTTGTTGACAGTGAATGGTGACGGCAAAGATGGTTGTAGAGAGACGTCTGGCCTGGACAGGGCATCTGCAATGAAGTTCTGTTTGCCCTTGACGTGAAAGACGTCAAATTGCCATTCGCTTAGACGAGAAAGCTGTCTTTCCACTCTTGCAGGGTACTTGGCGATAGATGAAGTTGCGTTTCGAAGTGCGCTAACTAGTGGTGCATGATCTGTGAAAACAACAAATCTGCTACTGCCAATGATGCTGATAAAATGGCGCACTGCGTCGTGGATGGCGAGAAGCTCTCGGCCGAAAGTGTCGTACCACGTTTCTACTGGTTGGAGAGTACGCGAGTAGAAACTGATAGGCTTCCGAACTCCGTCGATCTCTTGTTCCAAAGTGGCTCCAATAGCGAATTCAGAAGCATCTGTCGTGAGTAGAAATGGCTTTTCGAAATCTGGATGCGTTAGCATTGTGGCATTTGCTAACGAGTTGATGGCAAGTCGAAGTAATTCCTCGTCTTCGGATGACCAAGCAATAATGGAATTCTTGCTAAGTCCTTTTCGGTTCCGCAGGTGCCTGCACAAAGGATAAAGTTGTTTGAAAGGCCTGGAAGGAACTTGCGATAATAGTTTAGTACTCCCAGGATTTTCTGCAAATCGCTCACAGTCCTTGGTGACTTGATATTCTTGATTGAATTCGTCTTTGACGGCAACGGTTGAATACCTTGGGCTGTGATACGATGCCCTAAGAAGTCGACGGATGAAGTTGCAATCTGCGTCTTGTCACAGTTGATCTTGAGTCCGTGGTTGGATAAGCGTGAGAGGACATTTCGTAGATGTTTCGCATGGGATTCTAGATCTGGACTGAATACCATAATGTCATCGAGATATGACATACAATAAGCAGAGTCGTCGCGAAGTATGTTGTCTATGAATCTTTGAAATTTCTGAGTAGCACACTTAGGTCCAAAAGGCATGTAAAGATATTCAAAAAGGCCAAATGGAATGATGACTGCAGTTTTCTCGATATCCTCTGGTGCTACCGGTATGTGATGGTACGCTTGTCTGAGGTCAATCACTGAGAAGAAATTGCTGCCATTGAGTTTTTCAAGTAAAGTGTTGATATTTGGAATAGGATATGCATCACATTTTGTCACTGAATTTAGCTTACGGTAGTCTCCACAGGCTCTGTAGGATCCGTTTAATTTAGAGACTAAGTGCAGTGGTGACGCTCATGAACTTTTCGATGGTCTGATGATTCCCTCTTCCAAAAGCCTTAAGAATTCTTCTTGGGCAGCTTTCAGCTTAGCAGGAGCCAGTGGTCGCTTCTTGAGTGCAATAGGTTGTCCTTCTGTGACGATATGATGCATCGTGTTGGAGACTCGTAGCTCTGACTTGTTAAGATCGAAAAGCGATTTGTATTTTCGAAGAGCTGCTGATATCTCTGCTGAATGATGCACTGGGGTTGGCTGAATGACCTGTAACTCCAAACGCTCGGAGGCAAGTGTCCAAAAATTTTGCTCAAGTTCCTGTGGAGGGGTCGATGATCTTTTGATTGGCAAGATCAACAATGAGCCGAAATTTTAGAAGGAAATCAAGGCCTATTATATTATGTGAGACCTTGGCAATGATGAAGTTGTGGGAAAATTCACGTCGTAGACCTATGTTGAGTGTGCGGTACCGGCAGCCATATGTTGGTATGGGCTCGCCTGTAGCTGTTGCGAGAAGAACGCCTAGCGACATCTCGGCCATTGAATCACCTTTGAGAACTGAGACTGCCGCACCTGTGTCTACGATGAACTCTTCGCCAGTTTTGAAATCAAGAAGGTGCAGAAGTTCGTTGGGCTGTTTGGCCGGGTCATGCAAACAAGTAGGCTGGTGATTGCGACCGGCATTGTCTGTTTGGTTCTCTATGTGAAAAATTCGGCGTGGACGAAAAGAGTCGACAGGGATGTCGGATTGTAGTTGGCTTCTTCCCTGTAGCGCCGTTGATGCCGTTGATGTGCAGAAAGTACGGTCTTCTACTTCCTGCGCCAGACGTTTCCCGATACTGATGCACCCTTGTGCCTGCGGTCTGTTGTCCTCTCCGTCAGCTGTGGAAATTGACACTCATTCGGAAATTCTTCGGAACGACAAAGACAAACTTGGCAAGCATAAAAAACTTCTGGTGGTTATAACACCAGTTCTTTGGAGCATATTTATTAAAGGATTGCGGAGATCTCGATCGCCGCCTACCATTATAATTTGACTTGGAAACGAATTTTGGTCGAGCATTCACTTGATTTAGCTCGGATTTGGTAATGGCCAATCCTTCTAGAACTTTGGCCATGTTCGCCACTGTTCTCTCTAAAGAGGAGAGTCTATCATCTTGCGGGGGTGAAGAAAAGGATGATGGATTCACTTTGGGTTCCAAAACCCTATATTCTAACTCACATCTCTCAGATAAGTCATCTATAGAGAGAGTGTTGGGGAGCTGTCTGGCAAAGAGTTTTAATGTTTGGGGAAGATTGTTAATAAAAACAACCTTAGCCTCATGGTCAGAAATGTTGGTTTTATACCAACGTTTCCGTAATTCCCTCAGTATTTCGATGGGGCCAAGATTTGGCATATCTAACTGCGCATATTTGTTTATTATCTGCTCAGTTTCCGTGGGTCCAAGCAAGGATTCTACCTCGTTTTGTAGGCCCAAAATGGGATTAGGTAGCTTCCTAATGGCCTCAAGCTTAGGATAAATCCGTCGCTGCAATTCAGAAGGTAGTTTAGCAAAAACCTTCGACAGTTTTTGATGACTGTCATAATCAGGAAACGGGGAGAAAGCGGAGTCTACGCGCATAAAGAATAGCTCACTATCTCCATCCCAAACAGGAACATCAATATCTAAAATTGGACCTGACATTTTAACAATCTTACGGGATCTTAAAAGCATAAATTTATAAGCAATATGAAAATATATAAATATACTTTAACGAAACGCTTACCCACAAACAGCTTCCACAGTTGAATGAGCGCAGAACAAAAGCACGTCAGTCACTTCTTCCAAAAATCCGCAATTGAGCCTGTCGAGTACGTACGGTGCCGTTTTGTACGTAGGAAAGATGAACAGAGGCCCCGTTGGCCTTTGATGCCAATGTATTATTATTTTCCACAGTTGAATGAGCGCAGAACAGTAACTGCTTCCAAAAATTGAAATTATCCGCAATTTAGCCTGTCCAGTACGTACGGTGCCGTTTTGTACGTAGGAAAGACGAACAGATGCCCCGTATTATTATTATTATACCCCCCAAAAAAAATTCACCACAAATCCACGAATATATACCCAACAGAATTCCCAGAAGACCACGATCACGGTAGAGAAAACGCAAATGTTAATCGATTTTATCCCAAATAAATGAAAAAGGAAGTCAATTTTATTTATACCAAAAAAATCAGAACAATAATCAATATCCTGGCGCGGTCGCCAATTTTGTAAACGCCCCGGCTTCAAGTAAATGCCGTACGACGTTACAAACTCGGTTAAGGTGCTCTGAATAGAGATTAGTTACTGATATGGGGGCCCTTAAGAGGGCCTTGGCGGCGTTCGCGTAAGTTATATGTATGTAAGTTGATGTTCTGTTACGTGGGTGGACTCTGGTTGTGATTCCTGCTGTTGTTATCATGTGTGTTGAAGTTCTGCGTTAATTGGCTCGTCTTGCTGGCTGAAGTGCAACACGGTGAGTCACAAATGTTGCCAAGTGTTGGTGAAACAAATCAATATCCAGCGTAGGTATTGACAGCCGACAGCACGCACATGTGTAACACGAGGCAGAACGCGGATACGACCAACTGACTTGCATGGTAAATTACCGTGCTTAAATAGCATGCAATATGTGTACTTGCATGCTATTGGTTAAACGTGGTCGTGGTTAAACGGCAATTTGCTTTTTTCTCATTGGTGCAACGTAAATAAATTTAAATTTAATTTACGCAATATGTCGGCGATTGATTTGTGTCGTTACAACACTTTCCTCTCTGAAAAAAAGAAAAAATATTCCTCTCTGCGAGGCTAGATAAGAAATGCATGACAGAGTTCGAACCAAGTTAAGAAAAAATAAGATGAACCATAAGTGCTGGGCTTAAATATGCTTGTTGGTTGCTTCAACATTGATATGATGCCAGGTAACAACTAGGAATTGCTACACAAATTGTTAGCTCTAGTGGACGGTCATAGCACGTGAGGCAAAATAGAGCAGTGTAAGTTTTGGAGCCGCAGCGTAAAGATTTCGAGGTAAATCGCCTCTGAATTTGCCAGGTTTAAGATAAAAACCTAAGCACGTTGAATCGTCGTCAATGTGTTTGTATACGACCAAAGGAGCTAGAGTGCTCGACATTGTGGTCATGACATTTGTAAAGTGGTCTTTGTGCAATTGATGAAGTTAGAATAAAATAGAATAGAATATCTTTATTTGGATTCAAACCACACAGTTTCCATCAAATAATAAAATTAAAAAATGTACAATATAAAAAGATATCACATCACATATATATGAGCAATTAGTTGTACTGTACAATTTATCAGCATCAGAAAGTTCAGCTGTAAAGAGTGATAGATTCTTCATCAAAATTAGAAAAATTTAAGGTATAATTCGAGTATAACAGTTTGTAAGAAAAAATGTAACCATGACTAATAATTGATTGTATGCATTTTTGATTAACAAGATGATATAATGCATATAATTTCAGTTCTAATAATACAAAATTTGAAGATAGAATCTCGAGAAATTATGTTGCTGAAACACAATTAATCCTGTCTTTTATTTAACCATGAGAAAGTATTATCATAGTCAAAATTTAAAATATGCATTGAAAGTGGCCTGTACCATGATATAAAGCTGATCACTACTTAGTGTTGCTACACGAAAGCGTTAGCTCTAAGTAGCTGGTCATACCAAAATAGGCAGTGTGATGTCATGTGTGAGAAATACATTATAATGTAAAAATATATACATTAAAATCAAAGGTAACTGCATAAAAATATGTACACGAACATTGCTTCAGAAATGGCATAATACCAAAGAACTGTTCAAAAATGCTACACAATTGTTAGCTAAGAACAGCTGGTTATGCCACGTGAGATAAATGCGAAAAATAACGTAAAGTTTAAAAAAATTGATACGTAATGTTAATGTTAAAAAAATCAATTACGCGTTATACAAAGCAGACTATTGAGATTGTGGGCAGACGGAGCCTGAGACGTGTGTAGAAGGTTGAACGCTCTCAGGATCAGGCGGTTTGATAAACGGTTTCAACCTGTCTATGCTTACTGATGTCGGTGTAGCGCCTTGCATAATAATGAAGTATTTTGGTTGTCTGAGCAAAATCGGGTAAGGACCGCGATACTTTGGTTGTAGTAGTGCAACAGCATTATTGTTGCGAACGAGTACACTCTTGCAGCTGTGGATCTGTATAGTGAACGAAGACTGGACGAGGCGTGTGTCTCGGCTGCTGTTCAGACATGTTACCGAAATGAAGTCGAAGGCGAGTAGCTTCGTCTTGTGGGCCATCTTGTGCCGGTAGTAGACGTGGGAGCTGACTAGGCAGGCGTAGATCCATGCCATACAAGAGTTGTGACGCAGATGTTTTAATGGATTCACGAGTACGAGAACGCATGGCAAGCAGAACTAAAGGTAGTGCATCGACCCAGTTGCCATTAATGGACGAGGATGCTAAAGCAGCTTTGAGTTCCCTATGCATTCTCTCTACCATGCCATTAGCTTGGGGATGGTAGGCAGTCGTCTGGCGTAAGATGCATCCCATGTACCGCAAGGTGGTTTTGAAACGATCAGATGAGAAGCAAGTGCCTCTGTCCGTGATGACCTCATTGGGAACACCATAATTGGATATCCATGCAGAGATAAAACCGTTAGTTACTTCGTCTGCAGAAATGGTGCCAAGAGGTAATGCCGCAGGCCACCGTGTAAATCTATCGATCATAGTTAGAAGGTAGCTGAAACCTTGAACCTTTGTCAGATGAACTATGTCGATGTGGACGATGGCTAGGCGAGAAGTAGATCGAAAATGTTGCAACTTAGAACGAGTGTGTCGTGTGATCTTGTTTTTCTGACAAATAGCACACTCTGAGACCCATCGTTTAACATTCTGCCTAAGTCTGTGACCCCAGAAACGTACTGTAAGAAGTCGGACAGTCGCTTCGCTTCCTGGGTGAGAAATTGAGTGAATTGAATCGAAAACTTTTCTCTGAAGGCTGGTCGGCAGAACTGGCTTGTTGGGCTGCGTACCCGTGAAGTAAACAATTGGTAAGCCTTCCCACAGGCGGCATATGAACTTGGTTGGGTGACGGGCTATTGATCTTTGAATGTGAATGTCACCGCGTTGTTCCGTTCGCAGGAGAGTTCGCAAGATCAACAATGAGCCGAAATTTCAGAAGGAAATCAAGGCCTATTATATTATGTGAAACTTTGGCAATGATGAAGTTGTGGGAAAATTCACGTCGTAGACCTATGTTGAGTGTGCGGTACCGGCAGCCATATGTTGGTATGGGCTCGCCTGTAGCTGTTGCGAGAAGAACGCCTAGCGACATCTCGGCCATTGAATCACCTTTGAGAACTGAGACTGCAGCACCTGTGTCTACGATGTACTCTTCGCCAGTTTTGAAATCAAGAAGGTGCAGAAGTTCGTTGGGCTGTTTGGCCGGATCATGCAAACAAGTAGGCTGGTGATTGCGACCGGCGTTGTCCATTTGGTTCTCTATGTGAAAAATTCGGCGTGGACGAAAAGAGTCGACAGGGATGTCGGATTGTAGTTGGCTTCTTCCCTGTAGCGCCGTTGATGCCGTTGATGTGCAGAAAGTACGGTCTTCTACTTCCTGCGCCAGACGTTTCCCGATACTGATGCACCCTTGTGCCTGCGGTCTGTTGTCCTTTCCGTCAGCTGTGGAAATTGGCACTCATTCGGAAATTCTTCGGTACGACAAAGACAGACTTGACATGGATAAAACACTTCTGGTGGTTATAACACCAGTTCTTTGGGGCATATTTATTAAAGGATTGCGGAGATCTCGATCGCCGCCTACCGTTATAATTGGGCTTAGGAACGAATTTGGGTCGAGCATTCACTTGATTTAGCTCGGATTTGGTAATGGCCAATCCTTCTAGAACTTTAGCCATGTTCGCCACTGTCCTCTCTAAAGAGGAGAGTCTATCATCTTGCGGGGGTGAAGAAAAGGATGATGGATTCACTTTGGGTTCCAAAACCCTATATTCTAACTCACATCTCTCAGATAAGTCATCTATAGAGAGAGTGTTGGGGAGCTGTCTGGCAAAGAGTTTTAATGTTTGGGGAAGATTGTTAATAAAAACAACCTTAGCCTCATGGTCAGAAATGTTGGTTTTATACCAACGTTTCCGTAATTCCCTCAGTATTTCGATGGGGCCAATGTTTGGCATGTCTAACTGCACATATTTGTTTATTATCTGCTCAGTCTCTGTGGGCCCAATCAAGGATTCTACTTCGTTTTGTTGGCCCAAAATGGTATTAGGTAGCTTCCTAATGGCCTCAAGCTTAGGATAAATCCGTCGCTATTATTCAGAAGGTAGTTTAGCAAAAACCTTCGACAGTTTTTGATGACTGTCATAATCAGGAAACGGGGAGAAAGTGGAGTCTACGCGCATAAAGATTAGTTCACTATCTCCATCCCAAACAGGAACATCAATATCTAAAATTGGACCTGACATTCTAACAATCTTACGGAATCTTAAAAGCATAAATTTATAAGCAGTATGAAAATATATAAATATACTTTAACGAAACGCTTACCCTCAAAAAGCGCAGAACAAAAGAACGTCAGAGTAACTGCTTCCAAAAATTGAAATTATCCGCAATTGAGCCTGTCGAGTACGTACGGTACCGTTTTGTACGTAGAAAAGATGAACAGAGGCCCCGTTGGCCTTTGATGCCAATGTATTATTATTATATCCCCCAAAAAAATTCAACACAAATCCACGAATATATACCCAACCAAATTCCCAGAAGACCACGAATAGGGTAAAGAAAACGCAAATGTTAATCTATTTTTATCCCAAATAAATGAAAAAAGAAGCCAATTTTATTTATACCAAAAAATATAAATCAGAACAATAATCAATGTCCTGAAGCGGTCACCAATTTTGTAAACGCCCCAACTTCAAGTAAATGCCGTACGACGTTACAAACTCGCTTAAGGTGCTCTGAATATAGATTTGTTACTGATAGGGGGCCTTTAAGAGGGCCTGGTCGTGCGTTCTCCTGAATTATTCAGAATGTGAAGATATCCTAAAGCCTTGGGTGGACTCTGGCTGTTGTTCCTCCTGTTGTCGAGTTGTAATCACGATGTGGAAAACGTCGTTCAGGTTCTGCAATTAATTGGCTCGTCTCGCTGGTTGTACCGCAACAAGATGAGTCACGGATGTAGCCAATTGTTGGTGAAACAATCAAATCACCAGCGTAGGTATTGACAGCCGACAGAACGCATACGCGTAACGCAAAGCAGAATGCAAATGCGACAACTGACTTGCATGGTAAATTGCCGTGCTTAAATAGCATGCCATAGTAATATATGTCTACTTGCACACTATTGGTTAAACGGCAAGTTTCGCTTTTTTCTCATTGGTGCAACGTAAATAAAATTGAATTTAATTTACGCAATATGTCGGCCATTAATTTGTGTCGTTACAACATATTTAAATCAATATGAAAGTATGTATTAGGTTTTGCGAACCTAGTAACAAATTAGTTCAGTAGTGACCAGAAGGATAAACCAAAGGCAGCATGAACGGAAAGTATAATCTCATGCACATTCGTTTCGTGCTTACTGGCGACTCATCAGTAGGAGCCGGTATTACGCCCTTTAACCACTATATATTTGGTAGAAGAATGTGGAATAATAGAACGGTACAATCTCCTAGACGAATGTGTAAACCTGTAATAGTGAAGCTAACATAATCTGAAGTCAACGACAATACGACTTCAATGCTAACTCACACTATATAATATATATACGGAGTCTGTAAATGATACTAACACTATGGCCATTGTGTTAGTAACTGATACCTTTTTTGAAATCGATGAGTACCGGATACTAACACTATGGTTTCCGAGTCGGTACATGATACCAACCTGATGGATATAAATTTATGCTAAAGTTCACCCAAATTGAGAATTACAACAATTTCCGAACACCTGTTACTCCAGTTAAACCATACCCTCTGGCCTTCATCGATATCAGTTATCACATTTCGCGGTAAGCATGACATCATTCAATTCAATATATTACAGTAAGCACGAAACGAATGTGCATGAGATTATACTTTCCGTTCATGCTGCCTTTGGTTTATCCTTCTGGTCACAACTGAACTAATTTGTTACTAGGTTCGCAAAACCTAATACATACTTGCATATATATTAGTTCTTCGCAACAAACAGTATTTAACTGTAATATTTAAATCAAGTTTGCGAGCTTGAAGAAAACACCAATTTCATTATGTGTAGCTAGCCATCGTAAAACATAACAAAACTACCGCCAGTCGCATGCACTGATGCGTTTTGACCTTTTATGTTGATCATTTGATTACGGCGACAAACTGACCAGCGAGGATCAAACAGAATTGCATATATATATATATAGTAAGTAAAATTATATACACCTCCCACACATCCAGTAATCGCGCATACATTATAATTGACTAAGTTTGGTGGTGATTTTGAATTGAGCTTTGGTGGGGTTTAAACATAATATAATTGAATTTATTCTGTCATCGAAGAACATAACAAAACAAATTTAAGTCACACGTAGTGACTTATTTCGAACATACATGACGGAAGACTTCAAAATGGACGGATAAGTGAGAAACCATCAATCGAAGCCAATAATCGCTGCGCCTGGAAATGTTCAGGATGGACGATTTTGGCAATCTACGAGTGCTATCATTTGCCCCGCACGAGAAAAATGCGATCAAATCCACAACTAAAAGGACAGCACTCAACATTTAAGTATTCCATGATCATCATCAGATTACGACAGCAAACTGACTAGTCAGCGTCAAGTCCCAACGCCGTCGTAATCTGATGATGATCATGGAAGGTCGAAACGCATCAGTACGTGTGAGTGACTGTAGTTTCGTTGTGTTGTACAACGTCTGCTTAAATACAATGGGATTGGTGTTTACATCAAGCTCGCAAACATGATTTAAAGAAATATTCGTTTATTTTAAAACGAAATCTTTCGTTATTTATGTGTAAATCATTCAAAGCATAAATATATTACACTATCAATTTGGGCGAAATTCATTCCTGGATGGTTTAATTTTAAAACTGATATATAATGACCTAAGAAAACGAGTTAACTCGGATGGTTTTAATGCTGAATGGTTGAACTCTAGATAGAAAAGTAAAATTAATATATAACAATGTCTTTGAGTTTGACATTTCAATTTCAACTCTGGCTATGCTGTTCTGCATCAACAGTCATGAACTATAATTTTGTACAGATTTAACCACATATATATCGGTTACACAATTGAACAATCATTAATTGAGGGGTGATGGTAAAAATTATTTAAATCAAGATTCTGAGTTTGAAGCAAACACGAATCCTATTGTATTTATTTTGTCGCCGAACAACATAGCAAAATTACTATAAGTCCCACCTTATGATGCGTTTAGGCATTCCATTATATTCACCAGAGTACGACGGAAAACGGTCTAGCGAGGATAAAAATCTAGTAGTGACGTATACATTTATATAATTAAACTAACATTGGTTGCGCGGGTGTTGATAGCAATTATTATAATCAAGGTTGCGGTCTTGATATAAACACCTGACCTATTAATCACTTACATATGCCAGTATAAACTAAGAACTGTATAGTGTAGAAAAGGCAATTCATCCAGTAGACCAGTTTCGTCCTTATTGGGAACTCATCAAGTACTGGCCAGAATTTGCCGCGGACAGGACTCGAACCTGGGCAGGTCTGCTTCGGAATCTGGTGCTCTAACCACTGAGCCATCCTGCCGCACACTACACTGCACACGATTTTCAGTTATATACTAACTAATGTAACCTGGTTAGTCTATTTTTCCTTTAGGTGGAGCTCATATGGCATCCATTTAGACCCAAAGTTCCAACTAACCATCCCCAATCTGTCATTACTGAACGGACACCACACTACATGCGGAAGTGGTATTGAAATGAACATTTATATAATTAAACGAACATTGGTTGCGCGGGTGGTGATAACAATTATTATAATCAAGGTTGCGGTCTTGATATAAACACCTGACCCATTAATTACTTACATATGTCAGTATAAATAAGAATTGTATAGTGTAGAAAAGGCAATTCATCCAGTAGACCGGTTTTGTCCTTATTGGGAAATCATCATGTACTGGACAGAATTTGCCGCAGATAGGATTCGTTCTTGGACACGTCTGCATCGGAATCTGGTGCTCTAACCACTGAGCCATCCTGCCGCACACTACATTTTACTTGACTGGAAATGTCGGCTGCATAATTTCTATGCAACTATGAACAGTAAATTTTTGAAATTTTCGCGACGTATATATTTATTTTATACAATTAAACAGGCAATTTGATTGATTATTATAATCAAGACCGCAACCTTGATTATAATAATTGTTATCACCACCCGCGCAACCAATGTTCGAACTCGCAATCTTAATTTAAACAATATTTGTAGCACTAATTCTAAGACGATACGATGCATAAGCATGATAAATAAAAATTGTTGGATGGAAATGTTGGTGCGGTCTTTGTTAGAATAATACATACTATTTATTTGAGTGTTTTATGTCAAAGAGAATAAGAATAATTTCCATTATAATTTCCTGTTAACGTCAATTGACTAGATGGTGTTAGCTTACTTCTAAATTGTTTTTATATTTATTTGTATATTATTTGTGTCTCACTATTTCTCCGTCTTCTTATTCCGTGTTATTATTATAGTCTACGAGACTCTGGCAAGTGAAGTCTGTTGTGTAGATTATGATTAAATTTATGGTTAGTTGAGATGCGATAACGTGTTGAATATTCAACAACGTCCTTTATTTGCAATCATGTTGAGTATTTATGACACCGACATTTGATATACTAAAATTCAATTTAAGGCTAATTAAATTGTTTGGTTATGCGTTGAGAACTACTTTGACCATTTTTTCAGCTTTATTGGGATGTTTCACATTAAACAAGTTTTTGAAATTATTAATTTTAATATTGGCAACATTACTTGCTTAAATTAATGTTCGCCATTGTTTTATTCGTGGTCGAATTAATCAGTTTTTACAAAAAAATTAAAAATTATTCCTGTACTATGAGGAAAGCGAGGCATGGCCCCTGATTGCAAAAACTGCATTTGACTGTCCATTTGGAAGATTAGACTGGAGAAATGTAATCTTTATATTTAGTACCGAGTTTCTTCATGATTTGGTGCAATTAATAGTCAAGGAAAGCAAGCAAATTTATCTTGTTTTTTTTCAAATTTAAAATGAACATTCAAGTTTTATTGTAGGACAATCAAAGGCTATAAATTATTCTTTAAATCACGTTTGACTGCTGAAATTAAAAACGAATTCCATTTTATTAGCCCAGTCGATCAAAATAGCAAAACAACTGTCCGTGGCACGTAATGTCGCCTTTCGATCATCCGTGATTACCATCAGAACATAGCGTCAAAATAACTTGCAAGGATTAAATTGCAATAAACATATAGCAAAAGCAAAATTAGTATTCTCGCGTGCGTGTGTGTGTGGGGATGTATAAATAATATACACGTGGCATAGTCTACAATAAGTTAGTACGCATGAATGTGTAGGAATTATGTTGCCCACATTTCCTGCCTGAGGACCATGTACTGGACACTACTTGGTCTTGAGGAAACGCATATGTAGTTTCCTTTCCTTATATATACCTGTGGTTTATCCCTGCTTGCCATTTTTTCGTCGCGTTCTGATGATGATCAGGTAGGGTCGACACACATCAGATCGTACGACTGATTGTGTTCATGTTACCTTTAACAGATTATTAAATTTGCTGAAATTCTGCTCAAGAATGGCATTCCTCAAAGTGCAGTAGCTTAACAATGAAATTTATTTAATTTTATTATTGTCATCCACTTATTGATAAAATGATAATTCTACTTTCTCATATGTATTGGTTACAAGATTTGGCGTTTAGAAATTATAATCGAGTGCGTAATTTATTTAAGAACAAACCAGTTTTCAGCATATATTAAGCATTGGAAAAATACGGTGATTAGTTTTTCCGTGAACAGAGATCAAGCAGTAGCATATATACTTTGCAGTGTGAAACGCTGCTGGACACTTCGTGCAATTTCAAATTTTGTTCTACATTATGTTTTCGTGGTTAGCCTTTTCAACGTGTGTAGCCTTCGCGGCATATTATTTACCTAGCATTCAAACTTGCCATCTACAAACTGTCATTATTCAGAGGACAGTGCGCAATATGGTGATGCTTTTTCTTGGTTTCAATATTTATATAATTAACGCATCATTGACTGCTTTTCGCTAAAATCTGAAATATTGGAGGCAGCTGGCTTGAAGTTGAGCTCGAAAGTGATGCCGACATGAAGGGAAAGCTAATCAAAAAAGCATGTTTGTCTACGAACGGAATCATATTATAGCTTTAATTAAACTCAAATGCAATCATAGTTTCAAACAATGGAACACACAAAAGGAGGACACAAGTTGACGACTTTAATTACACTTTTTTAATAAAATAACGTTGAAATCGCTAAATAGGCAAGCAATTAAAACAATTTAATTCAGGATTTTGTCTTATAAAATTGGAAATATTTTAGGTAATTTCAAGAAATTAACCAGTTTCTCAATAATAATACGTCTTCTATTTCAATAATTTGGTTAGTGACAAGAATTTAATTGCTTCGTAATTATTATACTTTTACTTTTAATATTTTAAATGAATTTTAAGTCATGTAGTGTTTTATTTATGCATGTAAATATGTGCATATAATGACAGAATTCGTTCTAATATTTTGGAGGTCGTTAATGATCTCATTGGCGGATTCCATATTATGTCTTATGCTAAGTTTCATTATTCCTGCAACACAAAAAAAATAAATATATTTTATAAAATTTAAATCAGCTTGTTGGGTAGTTAATCTTCAGATTCGGAAAACATCTCTTATCTTATATGAATTAAATTAATAATTAGTCCCATAAAAAATGCTGCAGTAGATCTCTGTCCAGCATATTTAAAAAAATCATATCAGGTAAATATTATTTTTATTTAAAGTCTATATACAATGAAACAGGAGTTGATATATAATATATAACATATATATATATATATATATATATATATATATATATATATATATATATCAATGAAAATAGATTTATTTATGGATTGAAATTCTATGCGGTGTAATATTTTGATTGGCTAAGTATTCTGACTTCAAATAAGTTACTGTTCATTTTGTCAACATTGAATTGCGAACTCCAATACCTTTGAGGAAAGCAGATTTGTTTCACACATGAGGTACCTGGAATAACAGGAACAGTAAAACTGGCGTATTCTTTGCATTCTTGATATTGAAAATGTGTATTTCTTATTTCGCAAAACGACAGACATGTCATGCAAAAAGACAAATTTTACAAATTTTTGTATTGTATGGTAATGTTCGTTAGGAAGCGTGTATTATTATTATTTTTTATATTGCTCATGAACAAATATATTATCCAACATTGGAGCACACACGAAGGACACATGTTGATTATTTTAGCTATACTACTTTTAATAAAATAAAGTTGAAAACGTTTATCAGGAAAGCATTTAAATAAGTTTAATTCAAGTATGATGCACAAAAGTTGAGGTCTGGAACGGTGTCAAAATTTTAATTGAAAATATGTGAGATATATTCGTCACGAAATATGCACATAAATGACTGTTGTTCTAATGTAAGTAAGAATTAACAATATATTATTTTCGTTTCAGGAAGAAAAATGACTTTTTGGTTATATCACAATACAAATTGAGAACAGCTAGAAACAAAACACCGTGTACTGGTTCCACGGGGGATATTATGTTGAATTTTTCGTTTCATTGCAGTCTGGACAGAGTTGAATTATAAATGGTTGATAGTGAATGTACTGAAATGGTTACACTTGGTCTGCCAGTCATGTTTTTTAACAATGGATTAAGTCAGATTTTAAGTAAACCGCCAGTATGTCCAGAATTTGTGTGTAAGTTGATATTAAAATAGAAGATTCGATTGCTTAAAAATTAATTATTTAATTAGTAAATTCGACGAAATTGACTAATCATACTTCTTTCGGCAATGTACATGTATGCTTTATGTGCAATTTAGAAATCACTCTAAATTCCATTTGATAAATTCTTGATTATAGACAAGATTCTTAAATATCTCGACATAGTAATTTATTATTACTATTAACATTATTATTGTTAAGGAATGCAGTTACAGTGTTTTACCTTTAAAAGCAGCATAAAATGATAGGTTGGAGATTTTATCATATTCTGTAGCATTTAAAGTTCGAAATTGTCTATATTTGTTACGGCATTTTTTTTATTTTACAAACAGTTTTAAACTTACATAATACGTTTAAAATGGAACTATATCATAATTTACTTAGATGTCGGTGAAGGCAATTTATTTGTCTTCAATTTTATTGTCAAATCACGAATTACAATTTATGTCCTTATTTAATAAAGGTGGACCTTTTCAAGAAAAAGTATAGTGTAATCGTGTCCTTGAAAAATTGAAATACAGCAGAGGTCAAGGACACTCGTTTAAATATTGATGGAATAGTAGCCATTGAGTAAATCATGCTGAACACTTTAAGCAGAGGAGCTATCTCTTCGTATTATGAAAGGTCATATTACATTGGAACGAATCTTGTTACGCACTAAAGAAAATCGCGAAAAGATGGTCGCAAAATCAAATCATCGAGTAAATTCTTTTTGACCTTATTAAAAACTCTCCAGAATATTGCGGCTAAGGGGGCTTGAACTGAAGCACATATTCTATAGAATCTGCCACTCAATTCATAGCGCAACCTAGCGATACACAACATACATCTCACGTATATACTAATTTTTATTTCTATTCACATTATATTTTTCTCACACGGCATATTTTCGGTCACAAAACTCCACCTAAAAAACTTAATCGAACATCATAGAACATAAAACAGTCTACATAAGGAACTCGTACTGAACTGACGACTTATATAGTGAAACAACCATAGATCGCGCGGTTTGTTATAATTACTTCCTAAACCTAGTTTGCGAAATTGATATAAGAACCAATCACATTATATATACATTTGTTCTTATAGACTAAAACTAGGATAGCGTAGCGAATACAATTCATCAAGTATTACAATTTTGTCCTTATATTAAATTCTGTATCAATTTTACAGTGTTTCCGCGGATATTCCTCGAACCTAAGAAAATCTGCTATTAAATCTGTGCCTCTATCCAGTGTCCACTTAGTGGTGCACTATACACAACTTTCAGTTATATATTAAATCATGATTTTGATCACAGCTTCATACAGGTGGAGCCTATGAGACATTTCTCTGAACCTAATGTCCCATGTAGTTACCCAAAATCGGCCATCATATAATAGAAATCACAATACGTGTGGAAATGGTGCTGAATGGAAGATTTAATCAATTAAACATTCATTGATTCAGCTGCTAGATAAAACTGTTATTTGAATTAATTTTGCAATCTTGATAAAAGAACCAATCCCATAATATGCAATTTCATCAGCATAAATTAAACATTGTGTAATGTAGCAAACTAAATACTTCTACTAGTCGTGTCTGCTCCTCATTGTGAATTCTTCAAATATTGTCCAGCATTTCGTCGCTTACGGAGTTCGAATTGAATATAATAATATTTGGGTAGGGAATTTTTTCCCTGCGCCACAATACCACATACAAAACATTTGCAGTAATATACGAACTTTTGTTTACCATTAGACTTCATATTAGAAGGAGCCTATGTCACATAACTTTAGTAATAAAGTTTCAACGAGTCACCTCACCTCCCCCGATCTGATATCTCTTTATAGAATATGGACCGCGCTATGTTGGAAAGTAGTATAGAATTGATTTTTTATTTAAATAAGCAAAGACAATTCATTAAGTAGAGAAATTTCGCCCTTGTTGAAAATTTTCAATTCTTTTCAGAAATCTGAGGCGTAACGATGACACACCGGAGCACAATTTCTTCTGATTTCGTTGCTCTAACCACAGAGCCGTCCAGTCGTACACTTCAATTAATTTTCAGTTATATTAGAGCTTATATTTTTAACAATCTTACCAACAGTTAGAGCCTATATGGCATACATTTATACCTAAAGTTCCAAATAGGTACCTCATTATGCCATTATAGAGGACAAATCGTGTTACCTTTGGAATTGTTATTGTATTGGACAGTTAGATATTTAATCGCTCACTTGTTACGCGGACATTGATAAAAACTTGTTAAATCAAGTGTATGAGTTTTATATAAGCACTAATACCATTAGATACGTGCGTTGTTCAGTATAAACTAAGCATTGCATTATGTTGGAATAGCGATTAATATGCAGACCGGTTTCGTCGTTATTGGAGTACTACCTAGAATTCTTTGAGAACAGGATGTAGTGTAGAGAAAAGTCTATAACTAAACACTAATTATAATCGGGACTAGGCATTTTTGAATGCGTAATAGGCGAAGTTAGTTAAAAGACAAATTTCGTTGACAGCAGTTCATCATCACTTAAAACAGTATGTTACCCTACCTTATAATTGTGAGCAATATTTAGTCGCGCATTGGCTATAAGAGAAAATATACTCGTTCAGTCCTAGTGAGTAGACGTTATTTAGATTCATCTTTGTCTCGTAGACGGTTTTATATCCAAGGTTTGCATGCAGAAGCTTCACGGAGCATGTACATCTGGATAGGTAATTGGCAAATATTTCTAAAAATCCCAAATGTGCCCTTTGATTGTAGCACGCTTACAATCCTTCCATCATCTCCAATTTATTTTTCAATTTTAATTCGAAGTAGTACGTGAGACTTCTAATGAAGAGTTGTTTCAATTCCGTATTACAATAGCCAATTAATGAAAACACGCATTTTCATGTGCCTCAATCTAAACAATTTTTATAATACAAGACAATACTTCTACAATAACATAGTAAGGCCCACCTTTAATAGGCGCAACCAAAAACACTTTTGAGTATCCAACAATCGCCTGGTCATAAGTCGCTAAATTAATGAAAATAAGATTAGAGTTAAGATAATCTTTTCTCTTCCGATAAGTATTGGGGCTCTGAGATGATTCTCACTGGCAATCCTGGTAAAATCAACAAGTTTTTCTGTGAGGAAGTAACATAAGTACAGTGAACTGATTGATTTTCAAACTAATACATTTATATCAACTTAAGATGTGCATGTCACTTTACCGTAATTTCAGATATTAAATTTCAATCTCCTATATATCTGTCTATCACCAACCAACTATCCGTACCTGAAGCATTATCTTGAATCATATCGGCAATAACTGGACTTGATAATCTAATACGTGTACGTAAAACTATCATGCCGCAGTAACACCTGTCAATTGATGCTATTATTGCCTTGCTAACATACATTAGCTGCAGGAAAAATAAATAGGTTCAGTAATCAATGTCGCCATTTTCTTAGACAGGTGTGTAAATCGCATCATACAAAGCACATTAGCGATAATTGGTTTAACATAGGCTACTATTTGCCAAATAAATGCAACTTTCTATTAAATATTGATATTACTTGATTGCCTTTTGATATTGGTAGTACGAATGAGAAATCGCATACGTTTTCAAATTCAACTTAGCAAAGAGGCCGGTTATATCCATTGATCAAGTACTTGCCAGAATTTTCACGACCCAGGCTCCAATCGGTGCACAATTTCTTCAGCCTCGCAATTCAGACTTCAAAGCCATGTCTCAATACATAATATGTTTTAATTTAATTATTGGACATCAATTAAATCCTTATATAAAAATAAATCAAATTTTATTTTTGGACAACTGATATTATCGCTGGTTTCGTAAAACATTATTGTGTTTCTTTTTAAATATTGCAAATTTTTTGGACGTTCTCTTGTTCATATTGTCGAAGTTTTTGACTTGTTTTGTTGAATGTTTATAAGAAAGTTTTTATCTGAGTTGCTGAATTGCACAAACGGAATACTGCGTGGTGAAATCTCCGTTACCTTTGCTAATAAATTATTGTAATCCACTTTCATCTATCATTTTTATTACACACTATTATGAAGGATCTCAAATTTGCTTCAGGTCACCACCGTATCGTTCTGTCATCTGTGGATATCAGCGCATCCCGGTAAGCTTAATTAATATAATATATAAATTGAAAGAAACAATCATAATATTATGGCTGGTTTATCATATATTGAAGATACAGAGCGGTTACCAAGTGGAATGTAGTTTAAAAGAGAATTCAGATGAAATTAAGTGTTCCAAATTAGATAATCATACTGCATCTGTGGATTATCCGGGTCTGGCATCTCAGTACCTCTCTTAAGTCAATAAGTTTTCACAATTAAACTAAATAGCTATTTAAAATTTAAAATTTTTGACCTGTATTTCAGCAAAATGAATCACCAATTAGAGAAATCATTTATCACATTTTAGTGTTTAATACAAGATCATTCAATAAAGCATATAATAGCTGTTTATTCGTTGATGTAGAAAGAACATTTTTATGCAAGAATGTGCTTTACAAGTAAATAAATAGATTAACTGAACATTGAGCACGAGGACGGTGATAACATTTATTATAATCAAGGTTGCAATCTTTATATTAACACCTGACCTATTAGGTAAAACACATTTGTCAGTATAAACTAAGAATTGTGTAGTGCAGAAAAGGTAATTAATTCAGTATAACAATAAATGATTGCGCGGATGGTAAAAATTCTTTGAATTAAGGTTGAGAGCATGAAGCAAACACCAATCCCACTGTATTTAACGAACTGGTGCATTGCGGCTGGCGGTAGTTTTGTTATGTTGTTCAATGACTGGTTAAATACAATGGGATTGTTGTTTACTTCAAGCTCGCAAACTTGATTTAAAGAATTAATTCAGTAGACTGTTTTAGTTCTAATTCAGAACTCATTACGTACGGGCAAGTAATTTACACCGGACAATGCCCAAAAGTTAAATTTTACCGGGAAGTTCATGTTGCTATCATAGTAACATAGATCAAAATATTGATTGCATGCTTGTCCTTAAAGCTAAAGTGTAAATTAATCGTTCATATGTCAAAAGACCATTGTCAATAAGTTTTCACTAATAAACTAGAGCTATTTAAAATTTTAAATTTTTGACCTGTTATTCAGCAAAATAAATCACCAATTAGAGAAATCATCGGTAGAAACGAAAGTAGGGATTCCTCTTTTAAAAGATACTATAATTGAGAAATATATTTTGGTTTTAGATTTCTTATTTTATTAAAGGATTCTATTGTCCATTGATATATAGCATCAGAAGTGTAGATTTGAGTCTATTCACAAAAGACCGGTATAATTCCGTACATTTCTTTCGAAATTTACTTCTCATTTCTAATCTTTAAATAAACATAAATTTAAATTATAGAAATAACAATCAATGTAATACATGTTTATTTGTGTAAATTGTGATTGCAATACGTCATTTATATCTTCCCTTATTTTTGTTTCCGATTTTAATTATAATTTAATTTAAAGACTCTGGCGTGGACAATGTTGATTGTATATTTTTAATTATACGAATATGAACGAGAGTTCTTCCTTTCCTTCCATCTATTCTGAACATTTAATGTCCCAGAATTTGCGCATCACGTCACATAATTCTGCTGTTAATGTTGTTGCTGATATTGTGACTTTTGAAAGATTGATGCGAAATGCGTTCATTATAAGTTGACTATATTAGTTTTCTTCATAGCATCTCTGATGCGCACCAGTTAATTTCTAACTGAGAAACAACGAGTACACATTACCACTTCGAATACAATGTAATGCATACTTGTAGTACTTTTTTGGCTCTATCTTCCTTCTGATTAATAACTGCAAATCAATTTTATCATAAAAATAATACATTTGCGGTAAGCTAAATTTTTTAAATATATTTCTATTTCTTTCAAACATTCAAAATCAGCGACGTTAAATTGAACGCACTAAGTGTTTGACAAAACAATGCCTGTTTAAGCAAATGTGTATAAAGTGATGTTCATTTGTTAACACATCAGATGAAATAGAACCGGAAGTGTAAAACAAATTAAACACAAACGAAATTTATAGTCTCATTTACACAGGCGTTTAGTGCTTGCTGGTGACCAATCATTAGGAGCTGATACTACGCAATATACCAATTATATATTTCGTCAAATAATATGGGACGATTGGAAAGTCCAATCAATTATAAGAATGTGTACACAAGCATTAATATTTACATGAGATTATACCTTTCGTTCACGTTGAATTTGTTTTATTCTTCTGGTCCTATTTGAAACGATTATTACTAGGTGCGCAGCAACTAATACAAAATTGCATATATGTTATTTCTTCATAACAAACAAAACATCTGACGATGACATTTACCAGTGCCTTTAAAAAGAAACATGCCATCAGCAAAAATAAAAATGCATAAGTTAATGGAAATCTAAGTCTCACGTACTTAAGATGTCAGGACAGTCTGAGGTTGTAATGTAATTTTTTAACCAGTCGTCGAACAACATAGCAAAACTACCGTCAGTCACACGTACTGACGCGTTTCGACCTTCCATGATCATGATCAGAGTACGACGTAAAGATGATTAGCGAGGATCATACCGCAATGCATATATATATATATATATATATATGAAAAGCAAATGTAGATATACTGCATACACCTCGAGTAGTCTCGCATACATTGTCCTAGAAGGCAATGTCGGCTGCACAAATGCTATGCAGTTAAGAACATAAAATTTTTGCAGCTTCGCCCCATCGATACAGGTAATACAATTTAACAAACATTGATTGCACGTGTGGTGGTAGCAATTGATTAAATCATATCTCCGAGTTTGAAGTAACCACAAATCCCATCGCACTTACTATATAATTGAGGTTGTGAAGTTGATATAAATACTTGACCCATTAAGTAGCTATATTTGTCAGTAATTAATGGGTCAAGTGTTTGTATCAAGTTCCCAACCTTGATTGTATGGTAAATGTTATCACCGCCCGCGCAACCAATATTCCTTTAATCCCATTGCATTTAACAAGTCCAACAACATAGAAACAGTACCATCAGTCTGCATCGTGAATATTCGTTTTTTATTGTGTTGCGAAATGTGCATCTTTTTATATTAATTTCTACCATAACATGAAAGTATTAAAAACCAGGAATAAGGCATGAAAATGCAATCAATTATTAGTGTTCTGCATCTAAGCGAAGTTTGACACAGTAACTGGTGTAAAATTTCGACCGAATGCAACGAATAATTTAAACAATATCACATTAAGACCCGTAAAATCCGTGCCTATATACCAAAAGTCAGAACACACACAGTGTGCCAAATCTCAATTTTCTGTCAATAACTTTCTGGGATATTTACCTTTATTCTTATTCTGACCTGTTAATCCTCTATGTAGCATCGCTAGTTTAATGAGGAGAGGAGTACTGCTGGATATTATCATAACGAACATGTCATTAAAACGAAACAAGAATAATAGTTTCAACTCCCAAATATAAATGAGCTAACTCGTGTCCACTAATATTCCACGTGAAACTATGAATTATTCACAATAGTGCGAAATTCAAGAATCGGCATATTATTATTGTGGAATAATATGTATTAGTAGTAGTATCAATATCAGTATAATTGGTATTATTAATAGAAGTTTTTAATACTTTTTTCATATGTGAATTAGTTTTTATAAGTTCTTCATGGTGATTTTATTTTTATTCTTTGTAAAGCAAAACAATTTTCCCATGGATGTTTTCAACTTTTTCAAATTAATGTTGCATTGAGTTTATAATTTCCTTATTTGATTATACTTTGAAAATTCATTAAACGCATTTGACGCTTAGGACCTCCGAACGCATTAATATATAAAAGTTCTCTTTCCCTAATCCATATTCTAAACTGATTCACTCGCTTATTGATATTGATTGATTTAATGACAATATAAATAACGCGCCCAAATATATCCACATTTCGTCTAATTTCACCATATAAATAAACGAAAAAATAGATATGTGTGGACTGATGTAGAACAATAAAGTTTTATTCTTATAAGTAAACCGAAAAATAGAACAAGTAATTAACCGTATAAACAAGTAAAAGATTCAAACAGATAGCATCATTGCATAAGAAACGTTGCACAATATGTATTAAGTAGATGTTCGCCACTGATGTGCTCACATAAACTTATCTCACTCAAACGCTTCGGACTTGTTTTAACTGTAAAAGATGACTTTCCGTGTTATTATAAGTCCTTGGCAAAAGGAAAAGTTAATATATTTATTAAATCGTCATTCCTATCAAACGGCTTATAATTCGATAAATTACTGATAATAGTTGTAGGGCAAATTCGCACATGTACACAATTCATAGCTGAATCGCTACTTTCATGCTTGGACAACTATCTTACCTCCTCCACCACAGCACAGAATTTACCCGTATAAAACGCTGTACCACGCTTTTCACATGCGGAAATATGTTGTCGTCCGTCAAGAGCTTTTTAAACAGTTCCAAAGCCTGTTCATAACTTAATTGCAACAGCAGCTGTGTGGCCTCTATTAGAGACTTATTTATGTTATCGCGCGTCAATTGATTTTGTAGTGAATGCAGAGCATATTCGTAACTAATCTGCAACTGATCATGCACTGATTCTCTCGCACCCACAGATAAGGTTTCGCCGGTCAATTGTGTTTGAAATGGCTTCATAACAATTTTGTAATTTAACTGCCATAACTGGTGTGCTGTCTGTATCACAGCCTCATTTATTTTGTCATGTGTCAATAATTTTTGTAATTGGTCCAGAGCTGATTGGTAACTTAGCATCAACCACTGCTGTGCCGCCTCTTTGTCGAATTCATCTATGTTCTCATGTTCCAGTAGTGTTGCTAATTGCACCCGAACACATTCTAAACATTCCTCCAACAATGGCAGTGCTGCCTCACTTACGACTTGATTTACCCTTTCGCACGTCAATTGTTCTCGCGACGGATCTAAAGCATGTGTGAAATTTTCATGAAACAAAGACTGCGTTGCCTCTTCCACAGCCACATTTATATTGTCGTGCGCCAGTAGTCTCCGTAAATGCTCCTCAACACTTTCGAAACTAACCTGAAACCACTGGATTGCTGACTGTTGCACTGACTGATTTATGTTGTCGTGCCACAATAAAAATTTCAATTGTTTCATAGCACGTTCGAAACATACATGCAGCCTCCGGTGTGCTTCCTCTTTCAAAGACTGATTTATGTTTTCGTGCGTCAATTGTATCGATAGTTTGTACAGAACGCATTTTATATTTTCCTGTATCAAATTCTGTGTTGCCTCTTCTTCAGTCTGTTCTGTGTTTTCGCGATCCGATAGCTCTTTGAATTGTTTTATAATATATTCATAACATTGCTCGAACTCCTCCTTCGCTGGACTTCCTGTCGATGCTACTTCCCGAGCCTGCTGAAATAATTTTGGCACTTTCAGTTTCTTCTTTATTCCTATAGCCTTTCGCTTAACTTCAACCAGTTTTGGTATTATCCGCTGTTTGGTTGAAGACCTCGAAGTCGGTATAGGATCATGTCGACCATTTGCTGCACTTTCCTCCCGCTGAAAATTCGCTTTTATAAAGTGATAACATCGTGATAATGCAACTTAAAAAAATATATTGAATATATTCGAGTATTTTATCTGCTGGCATGTACTGATTAAATACGTAGGTACTACATGTGCAAATAAAATAAGACTATCGTGTCACAGTAAGCTTATATATCAATTCTATATTCATATGTAAACAAACTTTCAGTTTACACTTTTGCTGCAGCTCATCAACTTTTATGCGTTATCGTTTACAATGCCTTGAGATTTATACAAAATTTCCAACTACACTGCCCATCAAATTTTACGCGTTTTCGTTTACAATGCCTTGAGATTTATACAAATTTTCCGAGTACACTACCCAATTAAAATCGATAAAGTAAACAATGTAAATGCTTTTTCCTAATTCTTCATCCGACATTAATTCTTTAAATAGAGTTTGCGAGCTTGAAGTAAACACCAATCTCATTGTATTTAACCAGTCGTCGAAGGACATAACAAAACTACCGTCAGTTATGTTTTTCGACGACTGTTTAAATACAATGTTATTAGTGTTTACTTCAAACTCGCAAACTTCATTTAATTTATTGAAGCCGTGTAATCAATTATTATTTAATCCAACATTAATGTCTTTTAGTTTACTGAACGTTGAAATTCAAAGTCTATTATGAAACTAATGATATATTTTTTAATTTACATTTTGGATGCGTTAGCTAACAATTTTATAATAAATTCTACAAGTTGCACCGAATATTAGCGCTACTTTTATTTATCGAAAAAGTAATCGTTAGTCCGAGCTCACAAACTCGTTTAGATTTCTTCGCAATTTGCGCGTAGTAAAAAAATTTAAAAATGCTAGAATTAAAAATAATAGAAAAATTGCTTGTTTGTGAATATATAGACCTTAACAATACCGTATTAATTTAATTATAACTAAATTAATAGTAAATCTATAGCAGCTAAAACTGAAGAGGAATCATGTTGTTTTACTTAACCGCGGCTTAGTCAGGGCTATTTCTAATGAAAGATCAATTATAAATGAGACAATTACAGAGTCTGTTAAAACGGCGCAACTTCTGTCAGATAAGTATAAGATGAAATTTGAATTAGACGTTGCCCCAATGGTTCTAACACATCAAGAGGGTAAACTTCAGACAAACTATGATATTCAACGTCTCAGAAAGGAGTTAATATCGAATAATTTTAAATGTCTAAAAACGGATAAAGGGGGAGCTTCGGTGCTGGTGAGTCAATCCGATTATAATAATAATAATTTGTTAGAACAGGTAAGTTATAACAACAGTCCCAATGGATAGGTTACAAGCGCAAGTAAAATTATTTATCAATAATATTACTTTTGGTGATTCGGCGCATAATAACACTGTCATACAAAGAGATACATTTGCACCTAGAGGGTATGGTTTAGTTAAAGTGCATAAGCTTGGTAATCTATTAAGAATTATTGTCTAGGTCCAACATTGCCAAGGTATAAAATTTCTAACTTTCTGTATCATAGAATGAAAAAAAATTCCTTGTTCTTAGACAATACATTGTTGGATTCGTATAAGTTGGTTGAAATTGTGGATAAACGTGTACTTGATGAAGTTGAAATATTAGTAAGCTAAGGTGTAGTATCTACGTTCACGACGTTTTCTAGTTTATCACCACTTAATGTTAGAAGGAAATAAAATGACGATCGGACACAACATGGACAGTATGTGCATATGTATGTCCTCTTCTTATTTAAAATTTAAGAAACATTATTATAAACAAATTTGAAGTGTCCAAATGGTACAATCTATGTACTTCCAAATAGCAAACATTTTTTATGTATTAGTTGGCAAAAGGGCTTTTGGACAAATCTCTACTAAAGACAAAATTTTACATACGGTTTTTCTATGATAAATTAATGACCAGGAAATATGGTGCTGATGAAATGGTAAATTTCTCAAATTTAACAAATCGAAAGAGTGTTTACTTCAAGTTCGCAATTTTGACTTTTAGAATCATTAACCTCACCCGCGCAATTAATGATTGTTTAATTGTATAACACATTTGTATGTGAAGAAATTTGCGAAAAGTTAGTGCTCTTGACTGCATAGAAATTGTTCAGCTAACATTTCCAATGAAATAGAATATTTTTGAGTATACTGGACGTGAGTAGCTTATCCAAATTTGCTTTTCAAGACTATGCGTGCGATTTGATCCTTGCTAGTCAGTTTCTTGTCGTAATCTGATGATGATTATAGAAGGTCTGTAGGCGTCAGTGACTGTGACCGACGGCAGGTTTGCTATGTCGTTCGGTGACGCCAATTTCGCCGGGCAATTTATTCATTACAACAACAGTGTGCCAAAATCTTACAAAAGAATTTTAGTTGACAACTTAGCAAACAGACTCTAGAAAATTTGCTCAGAACACAAGATCGAGGAAGAACGTCGTTTCACGCAATTTGCATCCGTGATTACTTGCGCTATATCAGCAAACAATCAAAATTCACCAAAATCACAAGCTAGTATTAACCACCGACAAGACAGAATATATCTCGACCTTTAAAAGAAAGAAGTTGCACGACAGGGAATAGATTATTTACCTTTTTCTCGTGTTGTGTTACTAGTTGTTTGCATCCGTTGTCTACCTGATTTTTCCAGATATTTCGATCTCCGTATACTGAGATCTATTTCAATGGAATGCACATCACAAAAACAACCAACCAAAATGTGAAATGGAAAATTTTGGTTTAAACTGCTCTATTTATACTTCTTGTTAGATCTCATAAGCGTAACTTGTTTATTACTTGGTAAGTGTACACATGCAGACAAATACACAAACCAATTTGACATACACTTACCTAGTAAAAAAACAAGTTACCCTTCAGAAATTTAAGAAAAAGTGTAAATGGAGCAGTTTTAACTAAAATTATCCACTTGACATATTGATTTTCGTTTGTTTGTGTGATGTGATTTGCATTGAAAGAGATCTCCGTAGCCGGAGATCGAAATATCTGGGAAAAAACAGGTAGACAGTTAATGTAAACAACTCTTAACGCAACAGGAGAAAAAGGTAAATATTTCGATCTTGTTATCATTTGTTTATGAAATATCGCTTGTTGTTTACAGATCTCTGTGTTGTGTCCTGATGGTTCACATTTAACGCTATTACCTTTACTTACTTTACTTTACTGCGGCTGACTCCTTTTGGAGGATAAGCCGGCTCCATAGAAATCCCGGATTATACCTCTCCATGCCGGGCGGTTGGCAGCCATTTCGGAACATCAAACATTCCAACACCCGAAATAAATAGGTGTTTTCGCGCTGATACAGAGCGCGTCGCTTGCCGGGGACGCCGTAGCATGAACGGTATTTGTGACATTTCATGGAGTTTCTCGGGAATTTGGTACAAGTGATGTCCCCTCACCACTCGGCTTTTTGATCGAGGACGCACCTCTAGCCTTTGCACATCCAAGCGCAGACTGCAAGGCAGCAGTAAACTGCATGGTTGCCGGTGGCTGTTGAGAGCTCATTCGCCATTCGGAAGTACGAAGTACTGTCCAGGAGTCCATGTAATCCTGTGGCTGTTGAACCCTTTTGTGGCGGGGAACACACGCCGAGTCATGGTGCCGTCTTCGGGCTCATGTGGTATTTTATAGGAGATCCGATTGCCAGTCGGAGCTATTACCTTTAAATTAAGGTGATGTTCTTATTGTGGTTGGTGTAATCCTTAAATTTCGACCTACTATTAATCGTTTTTGCTGATTTATAATTAATATATGATATTTTTTTAATTGTATTTGCGGAGTGCTAGCTTCATATATTCCAATGCCGCGTTTTGCGTACGCGGGTAATAGCAATGC